>RJWH01000129.1:1114050-1364815 GCA_004363575.1 Solenodon paradoxus | reverse complement strand
ATAGAAAGGGAAAAGAAGGGAAGTAGTTCTGATAGGTGGCCCCTGTGCATGTCTGCTGCGTGCTCTTTAGTTGGATTGGAGGGTGGGTGCATGTACAGTGTGTGATCAAGACTCTGATTGATTGCTAGTGCGCGTGATCAAGGCTCTGACTGGTTGCTAATTGATTGGTTGCTAATATTCTTGGTTGCTAATGTTTATGCTTTGTTTATGAAATAGGGAGACGATCGTTAGGCAAACAGGGCAGTGGCTGAGGTACCTCTGAGTGTAATTTTCCATTGGATTGCATCAGCCTGGCTTTGTGGCCTGGCCCAAGTCCCCAACAATTCTGAATAAACTGTCTTGGATGATGCCTGGGAATGGAGATTGTAAAAGCTCCCCTGATGATTATAATGCATAGCCTGGGGGTTGAACCACTGAGCTATATCATGTCCCACATCATATGTCCAGGAGTCAGTGATAGCAAATTAATGGTGTCAACATATTGTACGTCTTAACAATGCTACTGTTTTTGCTCTGTTTTTCTAACTGTCTTCCTCTTGACTTTTGACACACATACTTTTTTCCACATCTGCTGTCCTATTCTCACCTGGGTCTAACAGTAGTCTTTATTTTGCCTGATTTTCACCTTAGGCATTTTGTCTCATTTTACTCAGTTCTTAAGCATTACCATTGTTCTGGTTTGTGCCTCAGCTTGACTTGTCCCTGGAAGGTCTGACCAGAAACTAGCAGTACCCCCAACACAGGACAGCATGGAGTAAACAATGTGAGAGGTGAGAACCATGAAGGTCATATATGTAGGCTATTTAAAATTGATAGTGAGAAAAATAGATTTGGATTATAAAGTGAATAGTCTTCAGGCAAAGCCATCATATGATGCATCCTTTAATCCCATGGCTAAGGGTTTTGCTTCCTTAATACCACAAGAAGAATTATATTATTTGTGAGTTTGCTATGTACATACTTATGTTTAAATAAACCCTGTAGCCAAGTATATTCACTTTGTTATTTTATTGGTCATTATTAAACAGATGTTTTTAAATCACTTAAAAATAAATTTTCAGGATAATAGCCTTTCACACTTTGTTATTTTTATTATTGATCAGGTGGGATCACCTGATAACCTTGGTCAAAACCCCAGATTCTAGAGTTGTAGGTCAGGGTGAAGCATTCTTTACAAAAGATATCAAGATTTATTCTTCCTGGTTATACTTTGTAGCATAATTGCAGTTCCGTTAACATATTTTAACAACAAAATTAATAACAACCTCATATCACATCAATAACACTGCAGTTTCTTCGGTTCAAATATCATTAGCTAGTATTTCTTTGGTATCATCAATAGCTCTTCACTGCAATCCACATAATAACTATTCAATAAAGTCGGGTAGTTAACATTTAAAAGTACCTTAAAATTGGATTTTGCCTAAATTATTTTTACCTACTCTCATCCTTTTTCATTTTCCTCCCTTCTTTCTCCTTTTATACTATTGTCATCTGTTTTTTCATTATTTCTGCTTCAAAAAGAAGAGTGTTACTTATATTTTTAAATTGTAAACTGAGACAGAGGTCTAACTTCTTATCTTCTTGAATGAGCTTCGATGGTTAAGTAAAATTATCTTATGATCAATGTTTCAGATTGTTGGTGACTGCTTAAGTTGCCTCAATTCATTATGAAAGCGGGCTCATTACGTAATAATAACTGTTAAGTGGTGATTAGTCTCTTAATTTTTATGTGCTCTATGAGTTTTTATTTACTTGTTTTAGTCATTCGCAAGGATATATCTTGACTGAAATGCTCTTAAACATCAGCATCAAAATTATTTTTGAACAATCCTACAAAAAGTCCCCAGTTTCTTCAAAGGATTGACCACCGCGAAATGTCTTAAGGTTAAATATTAGTGACGTCTTTTGTTTTATCTATGGTAGTCCAAAGTGAAGGCAGGTAAATTTCATATCATCTACATGGGTTTTTTTCCTTTTTAATTTATAATGGTTTACTTTTTCTTTGTCCTATAAATTTATTATGTTTTGTTAACCCACACTTTTTAAAAATTAATTTTATTGAACATTTTATCTTAGCAGTATATATGTTTAAGTTGTACATCATTGTAAATAGCATCTGTATATAATACGTTAGATTCACCACCGCATGTCAGTATTTTCTTTACCATGCAATTCATCCCCTTTACTCAATTTGCTTACCCCTGCTTCCCTTCTTGTAAACATTAATTTGATTGTATTGACTAAAAGCCTTCTTTTGTTTGATTTAGTTCATTTTATGCTAGGATTTTATATGTAAGATAGGAATGTAAAAACATACTCCATTAAGAAGTTCCCTTTTGGATGTTATTATTATTCTACAGAAATTACATCTTAAAGGAGGTAAGTGGAACAGACATTCTTTACACAAAATAAGGAAACTGAAAGATGGACTGTGCAATACTGTGATATGTTTCTGGACCCAGGGGCCACTGCTTAAATAGTGTTGTTATTTGGGCTCTTCAGAAGGCAGAACTAATCTAACATAGAAACTTGATTGGCTCCTTGTAGTTTGAAGGACTCCTAGACTGAGTGAGAGCCACGTAGAGGTAGAATTATTATTATATTGCTCCTGGTTTCTGCTACAGCTTTGGGACTCCCTGGGGGTGTTTTACACCTATTAAAAAAAGATAGGACAAAATTGAATAATGGTGTCTGTTTCCATAAAAAGGAAACAAGACTCAATGGACCCTGCTCCCAAAGTGCTTTCATAAATAACAAGAAATTAATGCCCACCACTAATTTTTTAATCTCTTTTTTTTAAGACTAGAATCATATTTTCCAGTTAATAGTGACCTAATTTTGAGAAAGATTCTCATCTTATTGTAAACCTTTAGGGAGATAATTACCACACAGTGGGGTTTCTATTTTTAGGAAACTGAGGAAATCATCTATTGTGATCATGAGTTTGCTGCATTGCATATATTTTATGTGCTATCTCTCCCCCATACTGTGTCCTTCTTCTTTGGATCTTTCTGATTAAAGTACTACATAGATGATGACAATTTTTCTTGGTTATATCAATAGTGATAGTTTTGCTTAAGTCCAAGTTACTGCCTGTAGGCTTTTTACAAAGGCCTTTATACCCATTAGCATAAGGGTTTAGGACCAACAAAGAAGCTGCTGATCAACTTGAAAGAATTACAGAAAAAGCAACCTAAAACTAACATAGCCCATTTTTCTAGATCTGCAGTGCCATTTTTGTATCAAATAATAGTTCATTTTCCTTGATCTGATAAACAGGGAGTCTGTGTTCACTCAACTCAGATCTCTAAAAGCAAATTCATTTGCACTATTCCAGCTTATGAATGAGGAGATTATTTCTTAAGGAGTAAGTACAGGTCAGAAATATATAGGGATGCTATTTTTTATTGTAAATGTAGACGAAGTACCTATTTCATATAGTGCACATTGGAATGTAGTAGAAATGCACAGATGATGATAAATTGGAATGGTAACCCTTGATAGTTACATTATTAAATCTGAATCCCCAAATTTCAAAGGGCATAGAACTCAAAATAACAATGGTTATAAAGTAACATTACTCTTACTTGTTTATTGTTGTGTAATAATATTGCTATAAATTTAGCAATTAACTAAAACTTTTAAAATTAAACCTCAGTTTTTGTGAGTTATTAGTCTGGGTACAATTTAGCTGGCTTCTCTGTTCATGGTCTTACAAAGCTGCAATCAAGATGTGGGTTGAGGGTCTCAGTTCCCTGTTTGTTGATGGAGGGCTATCTTCTCATTTTTGATTCATGACCCTCTGCATATGGCAACTCACTATCTGAAAGTATGCTTTGTTAAAATCAGAAAAGGACAGGGTGTCTTCTCAAGATAGATCTTACAATCTATATAATGTAATCACATGTACACGGTTGATACAGCTCCACCACCAAAACAAAAATAAGATAGAATGAACTTAGCAGCAAAGGAAATAAGATGATATATATAAAGAATTGTACATAGAAAGTGCTAAATCATGTGTCGCCTTATGATGTTTAGTTCGATGATGCTGGTGCCCAAATTCCTATTGCCTGATGATGTTGACCCCTTCCTAAACTGTAGCTTTTTCGCTGGAAGCAGTCTCATGTATGTTTCTCGGGTTTACTGCATCTCTTGATAGCATCATTTTCCCTTATGCTTGATTTAATGTTGTTTTGTTTTGTTCATCATGGTCACTAGAGTACAAAAGCCATTGCTAATGTTACCAGAAAGAGGTGATTGATCTAAAAATGTAGTAAAAAATTAAGAGTATTAAGGATTGCAGCAATAGAAACTCAGTGATGGCCATCGTTCTCCAGTACATCATATTCCTTCCCACTATACCTGAAATCTTGAAGAACAAGAGCAAAACGATGGATGCTGTTAAAGGATCTGCTTCATTGAAAACAATTAGGTTTGCCATACATCCTTGTTTGACTGGGATTTTCCTAGTTTAGTAATCTTGTCCTGGTGTCCTACTTGGTTTGAAATTCTGTTCTGGTTTCAGTCACAATTTATTAGAAGTTAATGTGGCTAAGCACACTTCCAAAAAGCCAGTTCCAAATTGCTAGATGAGGGTCAGGTTTCCCCAATGGCAGTGTTACATTGACTTCCATTTCAAACAGAAATTAATACAGATTAGAGTTTTCACCAGGTACAACAGCAGGGTGTGTGTGGGAGGGGTAGGAGTGGTAATGAAGGGGTTCAAGTTTGGACTTGTGGGGAAGGGTAATACTTAACTAAGGAAATCTGCACCCCCGTTTGGAGCTAGTTTGTTGGGTGCGTGTTTGATCAAATTAACTTTTAGCAAACTGAATGAAACCTGGATAGAATTTCAAACTGGGTGGATACTTGGACAAGGTTTCTAAACTAGGACAATCCCTGTTAAACAGGATGGCATGCATGGTAACCTTAGTGTTACACACACACACACACACACACACACACACAGACACACACACAGACACACACACACAGTGTCTGATGCCTGAAACTGTCCCTCCTCCCTACTGCGGACCCTTCTGATACTTTAATTGGTCCTGGTTTCAACTTTACAAAATTTTTGTTAAGTGTGCAAACAAAGAAACTAACAAGAATTCTAGAAGGGTAATATGGAAAAATTTCTAATGACCAGCATTGAAGACCAGACACAGAAGCTTATCTCTCTTAGCACCATGAAGATAGTGACCAAAGCAAAAAGTTTGTTTTTGATGTAGGAAAAAATGATTGGACCTGACTATAATGTTGAATTTACTGCTAGCTCTGAGTGGTTTAAATCATTATTCATTATATAGTGTAAAGTGAGTGGTGAGTATTCAAGTACTAATGTAAAGGCAGCTGAAGATTTCTGAGAGCGCTAGATAAACTGTGTAGGAAAATTACTTACCAGAACAAATCTTCGATGTGAATGAAGTCTCCCTATTCTGGAAATAGATACCTGAGAGGGATTTCATCCCTAAAGTGGCCAAGTTAGTGCCAGCTTTCAAAACTTTTAAGAATAGGATAACAAACAGTGTCGCTGGGGACAATGTTGCAGGCTACCAATGAAAGCTTGTTGCAATCTGGCACAGTGAGAACCCCAAGACCTTTATTCATATCAGTAAGCACACACTGCCTGTGTGCTACAGGAGCAATAAGAAGTCAGAGATATCCCAGCTTCTCTTCCAAGAAGCCCTCCCAAAGTGCTATGTCAGCAAACTGGAGAAGTACTGTTGGAGATTAACATACCTTTTAAGATTTTGCTTATTGTTGATAATGCTCCTGGATGCTCTCTTTTTCTTGGTGATTATTCCATTATCAAGTGATGTTTCCTCCCTCCAAATACCACATAGCAATATTTAAGGAAGACCTTTGGCCAGCATATTGTTGCAAGTGAAAAAGACGCTGACAAAATTCTGGAAGGATTACATCTATGACTTTATCAAGAACCTTGCTTGGGCTTGGGGTTATGTCACTAAGGACTGCATGAGTAGCATGTAGAAGAAGACACTCAGAACGTTGACCCATGGTCCAGAGGTTTGCCAAGGATGAAGATATTACAAAAATCATCATGCCCTAAATGATGTTGTACAAGGACAAAATTGTCTAATGACCTATATCTCATTTAGATAACAACCTTGTTGCAGATGCATTATTAAGCTAAATTCTTAAAGAATTAGCTGAAGTATCTATGCCTTATGGAACAAATGGTTAAAGTGGATTGCTAACTTTCCTAATTCTGGGAATATCCTTGGATATTATGGCCAGGTAGATAGATGTGATTGGAGTTGGTTTTATGTGTGTGTGTGTGTGTGTGTGTGTGTGTGTTTCTGAAAGGAAAGGTTCAGGCAGGAATGAAGGTGAGCAGAGGCAGGGAGGCAGGAAGAGAGAGGAGGAATAAGCCTTTTATTGATTTTTTAAAATTTAATTGTTCACCTTGGTTGTTCCTGATGGCCCTTGGTCATGAACTAGGGACCTTGGGATGTATGTGAACAGCACCTAACCAATACTCCACCAGAGTGTTCCTGGAGTTGGTGATTTTTATTATCAAACAACTTTGAGAAAAACTGGTTTAAGTATTAGAAACTGTTAAGCAAAGTAAGCAGATAAAGTAAATTATAGTATAAATAACCATGTTTGTGCATGAATTATTATGTATGTTAAATTGAGGGTATCATTTAAAGTCTAAAGCAGATATATATGGCAGAATGTAAGGTGAGTGATATATAACCTTGCTCCTTACCAGGTAAGAAGCTGAAGGGGAGAATGCCAGGAACTGGTGATCTCCTAAAGCAAAATTATATTGTTCAGTTGTTAAATCAGATAAGGGCAAAGATTTAGCAGAGGACATAAAGAGAGGCAAAACTGAGGACTGCATGTGTAGAACAACTGACATGGATATCTTTATATACCCAACAGAATCACTGAAATGACTTCAGATTAAACACAAGGAAAGAGGATAGAAAAATACTGGTATATGCTGAAAGAAAGGCAAATCTAGGTGTAGAAATGAACTGAGTGAATCCCAAGTGGGAAACTCTACTTAGTTTTGTTTTGAATTTTAGGAATATTCTTGAGCTAATGATTATAAAGAACACATCTGTTGTTGTTGTTACCTGGATATTTTTCTTTTCTTTTTTTTTCTTTTTGTCACCTAACTGTAGTAGAGGTAACTGGCATTGTAGTCAGATGGTCAAATAGCTTTTTCACATAAACCAGTACATGTCCATCCTTTAGCACAAAAAACCCTAAAGAATACATCTTGACAGTGGCAAAGTATGTGAGATTTTAACCCATTTAAAATTGTTGAAAAGTGAAATCAAGCAAACAGTCTAGAAAAGTTCAGGCATCATTCAATTTAAGACTACACTGAACACTATAATATTTGGCTCTAATCCTATTGTCTAAAAAAATATGATTTCTCTGTGTAATTGAAAAATAACATAAAATGTATCTTCATGGCTTCTCTTTTGGGCATTTCTTTTTCTTTTTTTTTTTGTATACTGCATATGGCAGGTTTAAAGGACTGAGCTGTGTTGATTAACTATCCAAATGTTTAATCAATACTGCAATAGCAAGAAGCATTCTGGCTCTGAAAGACCTTGGAAAGGTCCCACTTGCCTTATTCTCTGCCCCCAAGTGGGACATCAGTGAACTATTACATAGTCCCTGCATATCAATGCAGTAGGGCTTAGACAAATACAAAGTTAATGGATAATTGTGGGTCACCTTGTCAAAATATGTTAAATGCCCCTGAGTATGTTTTTTTTTTCCCTCTATTAAAAATGACAGTAAACTGCGACCTTGTTGATATCATACATGCTTTCAGGAAGCAAATATTATTATTCAATCTGTAACAAGTTCATTGATTTATGGGTCAAAAATTCATTAGGACTAAATTATAAGGCACATTTTCTATGTTGCTAAAACCCACAGTAATTGTGTGACAAAGTGCTACACAGTCTTACTTGGTTTAGGCAAAATATCTTTACAAACATCCGTTCAGAAAACAGAGACAGCTTCTCGCAGAATGATTCATAAGCAAGGCCTGTATCCCTGGGTGTCTGGGATAGCGACATAGCACAGAGTCAGGGAGAGTTCACTAGGTGACCAAGGTCCTTGGACTCTGACCAAAAATATACCATCTGTTAGCATGGTGGTACGTGCCGGAAGCCTCAGCCTTGGAATCCTGCCTCCTACTAGGTCTATTCACAATGCCATGAACACCCACACGGATCCTCCACCGACTGGTGCTGTCGGAGGACAGAGGCTTGCTTGTCATCTGGTGCTATGAGTCACAAGGAGACGAATTGTGGCACTTGGTACTTCTAGATTCCAAGTGTTCTTCGGCAGCATGATACACATAATGGAAAGGGTTAGATTGGCAGTCATCCTTGAGGTTTTCTTTTTCCCTTTTTAAAAAACATTTCTTTAGAGGCTGGTAAAAAGAAGATTCGATGGCCAAGAATGTAGATTATGCAGGGAATGTCAGAATTTGTCATTTTATCATTTGTTACTACCAAGTCGAAGATAATGCTAAGTTGAAACTGAGATCAAATGTGACATAATTGGCCAAGTTTTTTCTTCGCTGCAAAACTCATTTTTCCCCTTCTGAACAAAATGCAAAAATATTTAAAACTATAGGTTATATGCTAAGAAATGCATGAATATAGAAAGCATTATGCTACTTTAATGGGTCATGGAAAGAAAATATGTTGTACAAGTATAACACACATTCAGAATGTGTAATAAAGGATAGTGTCATCTTTAAAAATAAAAGAAAACAGCATAAATAACTAAAATGGGAAACCTCTTAACATGTCAGTGATTTTATTAGAGGAATAGTTTCACTTTGTATACACATCTTCAATTTACCTCTGGGCACTAGAGTATAAAGTAACAATTTATACATTACAATTAAATAGAATAAATGTCTCCATTTAAAAATTTACTATGTAGTAGGAATGTATTCTATCATATGCTAAAGTCAGGTATACCACTCTTTAGTACATATCATTTGAAGGTCTAGAAATATAAGAATGTACATATACTGTTTCAAAATCTAGGAATTAAATGACATCTTTTGAAGGCCTAATTCTATTTCGTTGTAATTTTACCACTTTTCATATGCTTTGGGTTGCTTGCATGAATCTTTTGAAAGGTGGAAACAAACACATTAAAAAACCCAACCCTTCCTTAAGAGCATAAACCATGCAATGACTGCCAGATTATTCTTCCCTGGGCATCACAGACGAAGAGATATTTAGAGCTGGAAGAGAACCTAGGCATAATCAAATTGAGAGTCAAAAGAGTTTCTAGATAAGAACAATGAAGTGCACACATATGAAGTGATTTATCCAAGGTCACACAGCAAAGTAATGGCAGAACCCAGGCAGATAAAAACTGAATAGTTTTCTCTCATTCCACTAATACTGTGCTGCCTCCTTCAAAGATAGCCTCCCCAATTATATCATACCCTGTTCTATGGAAGTAGAATGTAATTGCTGCTGCCACCAATGCTTCTCTAGTTTAATTTTTTGCATTTGTTAACTTAGCTAGTATCAATTGAGGAATCATTATCTGTCAGATATTATTCTAAATGTTTTACATGTCATATTCATTTGTTCTTCAAAGGAGGGCTGTTATTCCTTTTTACAGATGAGTTTCCTCTTCCTCCACCCTCTCCTCTTCTCTTTCCTTATTTTCCTTTTACAAGAGATAACCACATTTAAGATATTCCACAAATTTCCCAAGGTCCATCTTGGTCCGAGTTGCCTGGCTTCAGAGACTGTTTTTCTCCTCATGAAGTAGATGAAATTTCTTTTTCTCTAGTAGATGGCATTTTTTTCTGAAGCTGATTCTATTCCTCCCATGCTATCAGTCAGAAACAGCAATGGTGCACACCCTGGTAGGGCAGCAGTTAGGTTCGCCACCTCTAGCCGAGCATTGTCTATGTATCCCAAGGACTGGGTTTGTGCCCAGGGTCAGAAAGAGCAGCCAAGCCAAGATGAACAACTAAATAAAAATAAATGAATAAATAAAATGCTGCTTCTTCCTCTCTCAAAAACAAAAGACAATGGAATACTATGTTATCAAAAACCATGAAATCATTTACAACAACATAGATGGACTTAGAATTATGTTTAATAAGTCAGAAAGAGAAAAACAGACATTATATGATTTCACTCATATGTGATGTGCAGAGAAGCCAGCCAACCAACCAAACAAACCAAATTAAGCCAGAATAGACTTTTAGTCTATATAATCAAATTAGTGGTTACCAGAAGGGTTTTCTTGAGGGGGAAAGTTGGCTAATCATGTAAAAGCATCAATAATATGGTGAAGGCTAGAATTGGTCTGTTGATGGTAAACTTAATTATATAGAGAGGTTGATTTATGATGATTCACACCTTAAACCTATATAATCTTATGATGCAATAACCTTTCAATAGAATAAAATAATAATAAAACAGGGAGGAAGAAAAATGCCAATAGCAGTGAGTAGTCATCACCCAGTCGCTGGGCATTGTCCTTATGTATGGTCTCTTTTTTTGAAGACTTGTGACCCATGGCCGAACTGCTGCTACTAAAAGTTATCTTTTGATGCAAGATGCAAAATAGTTATTTGATTCTTCCCACTTACTCACATGCCGTTCCCTCCCTCAACTTGCCTTTCACAGATAACAATGTAGCTAATGGTATTTAAATCTACCAGTCTTATGGAGTCAGTAGTAAGTATTCCAAGTTAATGCTGGTAATGTAGAAGCATCATTTTAACTTACATAATTTTATTTCTTGTAGATAAGTATCTTCCATAAGTTGATACATTTAAATAGAAGGAAGTTGTATGGCCAGTTATATCACTTGAAGTTTTAAGACCAACACTTAACTCTTCTTGTCAAACCTGCTCAGAGCAGTGATGTGAGAGTAGATTTCAGAGCAGAGGAAAAGATACTGTTTTTTTCAGAGGTAATTTATATTCTTCACATATTTTTAATAAATGCTATGTAATAGCATTTTCCCTTATAAAATTATCAGTCTTTGTGAATTATTATATTATATCCATTTCATTTATATTTTTTTCTGGAATCTCTATGAGGAAGTTCTGTTTTTCTTTTTGTGATTATTTTTTTTGCTTTCTTCAACTTCATTTGGTCCGGGAATCATAGTAAAAACTCTCAGAAAATTTTATTTCCCATAATTTCCACATTAAATAATTCAGCTTCTCTTAATTATTTGAGATTTGTATGATGCTTCTTTTTGGCAAAGTGCTTGACAACTGTATCATTAAAATAAAATGATTCTCACTGATTTCATTACTTTTAAATATCAGTCAAATAATGGTGGTGACATTTATAATATATTAAAATTTAAATTGTTTATAATCACAAAAATGAGACAAGACTGCATGATTAAAATTGTGTAATATTCAATATTGCTTATCAAGCATGTTAAGCACAAATATAGTTGTTGATAGATATAGCTATATTGAGCTGTATATATACATGTATATGAGATATATATGTATATATACTCTCTATTGGTAGAGAGTTCATATTAAAGAAATCTGATCATCTGTTGGTATATATTTCCAGATTTTATAATAGTTTGTTAAGGATAACATATATTTAAACTCACTACTTTTGAAATAGTAAACAAAGATCATACATTCCTTCTGCAGCATAGAATTCGGCTGAATCCTTGCACTCACTTTAGTCATGGAAAGCACATTTACTACTAGCAGATATGAGAATTTTCTCCTAAATTATTCAGTGAAAGAAACATGAAAACCTTTGTCACACTTCTGTTTAATTACTAATATATATAACACATAAATGCATATGATTTCTAGGTGAAATATTTTCATTTATGTGGACTTACATTTACTTGGCTTTATAAGTTTGCTTAGGTGATTTCATTTATACCACTCACTTATATGTTAAGAATCTCAGAACTATTTGTAAAATCATTTTACAATTCTATGTTTTTCCCTTTTCCCAATTTTTTTCTTAACCAGAAGCTTATTTGTGAATTCTGCCTTCAACTGAAGGAAAGCTTTTATGGAAGAAGCACAAGGAAGTAATGCTTTCAAATTACATTTCCTTTTTATTTTTCAAAAAAGCTGAAATACTTCTGTTTCTTTAGTTTTCCTTTATCCTCTTAATAATTCTCAAGATGAGAGGGAAATTACTGCTCTGTGTTTTGCAGTTGGGAGAATAGAGTAACAAGAACATAAATGATCAGCAGCAGATAACCATCAAGAATATGTGGTTCTCAGTTTTTGATGTATGTCCTCCATCAACCAAATTTTGCCCTTCCCTAGGAAAGACTGAGTGGTAGAGTTACTAACCTTGTGGGTGTTGCTTTTTACCAGAGAAGAAATAATGATCCACCTTTTTATCATGTATCTAACTTGCATCATAAGTAAAGCATATGAATTCTTCTAGACTTAACCATTCAGGGATTAATGTTAGAAAAAGGAATTTTGCTTTTCAGTATACCTCTATTAGAATTAGTCAGAGCTCTCAAGGGGGTGGCGAAGGATTACTTTTAGGAGAGACCCTATTATAGGAGAGGTGAGGATCTTAATTAAAATATTTGTTTGATTGCAGTCAAAGCTCCTGGATACCAAGGAAATGTCGTCTTTTTTTTTCCTTTACCTCTTTTTTTGTCATCTGAAAAATGGTGGACGAAGTAAAACTCTCTGGCTTGCTTTTATCCTACAGGCATTCAGTAAGGTATATCACCTGCAATATTTCTTAAAAAGTTGTATAGATTTTGCCAACCTGAATTCTTTCATGTTCTCCTTCATCCTACATGTGTAACTATTCTGTTATCAGTCCCCAGAATGAAAGATAATGTTGAGTTGCTCCATGAGGTGAGACATCATTTTGCTCAGAAAAGTAATTTGAACTAGAGCTGTAGAGAATAAATGTTGTGTTTTTAACATGGAGAAAAAAAGATCATGGGCTATGATTTCCTGTGCAAAGACCATTTTTTTCAGTAATATATCATGTCTCTTTTCTCCTGTGTGTGAAAAGGACCTTCCTTCATTATATGTTAGAAGGTGCATTATTCCAAAAGAGATGGAGTTAGATGAAAAAAAGCTATTCTGAACTCTACTGATTAAAATAAATGTGCTCATAAAAAAAAGCAGGAGAGTAAATTACTACATCCCCGGAACAGCAGTAACTTACACACCAACAAGTTATTTTTGAGTTTGCCAGAGGAAATAATCTGCTATCAACAAGGGGTAATTGCCTGAGCAAACTCATCTTTACATCTCACACACACTGTCACCTTGTATAAAAAAGGAGAAATGCGCTACATATCAATTCAGAAAAGATTTTCGGAAATATTTTTCTAAAGATTTTTTTCCTTCTCCTAGGCAACTAAAAAGAGAGAACATGAATACAGCTCAGAACACAGCTAATCTCTACTCCTACCTTATCATTGAATAGTATCAGAGCACACCGTGGATTCCATGCTTTAGAGGCCCAGGGCAAGATGAGAAAGGTTCCATTTAGAATTGGTGTAGAAATTCCAATCTGAGATTTACCTAAAACTGCCACAGGTGAAACAGGTTAGTTAAGAAACCCTCCAGGAATAAATGTTGCTATTATTAGGAGGAAATATCAGTGTGATGTATATGTTCAATTTTGCACAGAATAACAAAGCAGAAAAACAGAGGTAGGAAAAAGGATGGAGAATGTTAAGTAAGAAAGAGAGAAAGAGAAAGAGGGTCTCTTGTTGAGACTCTTTTCCAGGTATACATAGATGATAGAGGTATATCTTCATTAAAAAATCATGTATGCAATTAGTAATTCAATTTGACTTTCAATGCACTCTATTGAATTTACTGTTTTAATTTTAATAGGTATGTTAAATGACCAAGGATTCAGTGAATCCTATAGGTAAGTGGGATACAGAAGGAGCATAAGTGATTTGGAATGGACCAGAAACTAGAAGATCTCTTACCTAAGAAAATTTCTGCTTGAGAAAAATTATTTACTGTGGAACTTGAGTATATGACTCTATCTGCATATGCACAATGACTACAATTTAACTGATTGAGAGCCAGGTCACATGACATGCTCTTATGAAGACCTAGAAAATAAATATTGGTTTTCTCTTTAAATTTCCAGATTATATTGGAGAAAACAAAGTGTTAACATTCTTAGTATTCTTATAATTATCCATGGTATTTTTCTGTGAATGTAAGTTTGTTTTAATTTTTTTCTCTTATAAGGAAAAACTTCAAGTATATACATACATACATACATAATATATGTGTAAATATATATACTTTTTGATAATGAATTATCTAGTTGTTTCTTAGAATAGGTTGTATAAGGTTCCAATAAGTAAATGACATTCAAAGAATCAATGTGATAGGCATTTTTATGTTTAAAAGAACATGATGTTTCTTTTCTATTTTATGTTAAAAAATTATTTTATTTGACACTTTGACCACTCAGTCCTTCTTAAAATCTTCCCTTGCCTTATCTGATACTGCTCTTGTTTTATTTTCTAATCCCATGACTGTTTCTCCTCTATTTTAGTCACATTTTCTCTTATTTCTCCCATTCTGGAGATGTTAACATAGCCCCTGGCCTCCGTCTATAACCCCGGCTCTACTTTCCTCCCTTAGTAATTTTGTCTGTTCCCACAGCTTCAATTATCACTTTCATAAGACAACTCCTAGTCTTTTATTGCTAACACCAACAACTCTCCAGAGCCACATTCTCACATTTCCTGTTGCTTGTTGCGTTTTTTTTTTTTTTCCTGGAGATCATTGTCATCATTGTAAAGTGAACATTTATGAAACCAAAGCCAGCCTCTTATCTCCTAAATTAATTCTATATCCCTGTAAAACTAAACTACCCACAGCTTCCTCCTGAATATTTTTATCTTCTCTTATCTTGGATCTTTGTGCTTTATTAAACTTTTGCCTAAAATTTTACCATATTTATATCTATTGTTTTAAGGTCCAATTCAATAGTTACCTTTGAGACTCCCTAATGCAGCTTAGTTATTGTGGAATTTTTGAAAAGTACCTATTTGAGATTTGCTTCTTTACCTGTCAAATACAAATAATTATTCTAATGCTTAGTAAATGAAAATGAACTGTTATGTATACATAGCACTATGATATGGATGTTTGTGTCCCCCCAAAATGTATATGTTAAAAACTAAATCCCCAAGGTGATGATATTAAGAGGTAGGGGCTTTTGGAAGGTGATAAGGTCATAAGGGCACATTGGGCTTAGTATCCTTATAAAAGTGGTCCCAAAGAATTACTTGCCTCTCGCATCATCTGTGGAAGCAGTGAGAAGTCTGAAAGTAGGAAGGGAGTATTCATTCATTCAATCATTTGGAATTCCTCTAGAACTGTGAGAAATAAATTTCTGGTTTTAAAAAATTTTTATAAGTCACCCAGTCAATTGTATTTTATTACTTCGGCCCGAGTGGACCCAAACACATATGCTATTATTACAGTGACTGAGTTGATCAACAAATCACACCTTGACTAATAATTTTAAGGAATAGCGGATTTCCCTGGGCCCATGTGAATACCAGTTGCAGTGAAATTAGCTAAACCAGGTCAGAAATTTTTTCCTGTGACCTTTGATTATTAGTGTTCTTTCTTAATTCTCATTACACTCTTGAACTCTTATTTGGCACTTATACCATCCTATTTTGTTTGACAGAGTCGAGAGGAACAGTAGTTCAAACTGTGGACTTGACGACCAGACTGCTTAGGTTCAATTTTGCCTTTATCATTAATAGTTACCTGGGGGATAGATAAATCACTTAACCTCTCTGAGTCTTGGTTTCCTCATTCTTAAACTTCAAGATTATTTTAAAGATTACTTGAAGATTAATTTGAAGATGAAATGCATTAAGCTAGATAAAGAATTTAGTGCATAGCCTTAATAAGCACTGGAATTATTATTATAACACTTATTTGTGGACATATGACATTTTCTTCTCTAGATTTTATATTGCTAGAGGGAATGATATTAAGAATGATTTGTACATTGTTGCACCTCCCAAGGAATATAATTGCAATGTTTAGCACAAATGACTTATATCATTGGTGCTTAATCAACATTTGTTGAGTCAAAATTAAATTATGTACTTAAAATTATTAAACATTTTATCATTTCCATACAATGACTTCAAAAGTAATATATTAAAAAAAAAAGAAAATCATTGTAGGTCTTACCTGGCTACAAGTAAGTAGATTTAAGTAGAATTTGATTCTTAAACAGAATTTAACCTACCCAGTTTTAGAAATGTTTTGTTGCCAATTCTTAGTTTGACAATTCAATCATGGATGTGTCATGTATAGTAAATTTTTTTAAGTTGTATTTTTTAAAGCATATTAAAGTAGAAGGATTCATTGCTTTGAAAAGTTTGTTGTTTTATTTTTCATCCCTGAAATGAATAGATAAAATAAGAAGGATTTCTATTTGAAACCACCCATCAGGAAACCAGATGTTTGATCAAAATATAAAATTTTCTGGAAGGTGGTTTTTAATTTGAGATTGCCCCTAATTCTGACAATACATTGTATGTCCTTATACAGAACTTGGTTTCATTCATAAATTCAAGATTGCAGATTTATAGTTTGAACTGCTTTTGTCAATAATTGAGGGATACCTTGAGAAGTAGTTGAGTTTACTTAAAATCATGTCACAGATACTAGGAACTCCTAAAACTGGCTTGATCGACAGAAAAAAATACAATTGTGACAACAATGCAAGCAGAAAAGACAATCTGACATCTCTGGTAGCCAGGCACTTGTTCTTTCTCTGACCTTGGATTTTTTGCTTTAATATACTTGTTTATTTTTTTCTTTCATGTTATTTCAGATATCTAAGCCATTAAGGAATTTTTGATGTAATTTTTCTTTCCTTTCTTCATACTCATCCCCAAGAAGATCCTTTGAATCAACCTAAGAGTTAAATCAATAATGATCCCACTCCTCAATAAAGAACATATAGTACACAAAACGTCGGAGAGAGAAGTAAAAGTGGAGACATTTCTGAAGACCTCGGGCTGCTTCCATATTTAATGTTGTAAATGTTCTGCAAATAGAGTAAACAATGACCTTACCAGGTTTAGATATAATACTAAGCTACCCAGGTTTTGTTTGTTTTTTTTGAGAGGATGGGAGAGGAGGAAGCAGCATTTGAAGGAAAGGAAGTAAGGAAAGAAAGAAGGAAGGGAGGGAAGGAAGGAAGCAGCATCTTTATTTGTCAATTTATCTATCATTCATTTATCTATCATGTATGTATGTATCTGTGACCCAGATCCCAGGACTTTACATGGTCCGCACACCGGGGCTTCAGTCACCTGTGACACAGGGCATGTTCTCCCAGGGTTTCGATAAATCAAGCTCATGACAGCAGGCAGCAACGTAATGTGCAGGACTATGTGGCAGATGAGAGAAGGCAAGAAGAGAGTGAAGAAATAAAAACCCCCAAATAGTTTCCCAGGTGAAGTGGAACCTCCTGACATACGAAAATGTTCATTCACGGAAAATGAAAACTCTGTTAATGGTCATTTCTTTGGAAATCAACAAAATATGGATTAGTTTAAAAACAAAATTATAAACAATATAGAAGTAATATTTTTGTCTTTGCAAAAAAGATGTTGCTTCCACACAAATATCATCATATACACTCCATTTAAGCATTTATTTTTATTTGAAAATCCATTATTTTTTGTACAAAATTTTTCTATATATAAATAGAAACTTTTATTATAAAGTACATCTTATAGTATATAAAATATGCTTATGTATTACTAAATTGTATTAAGTGCATTATACTTAATGTGTAATTACAGTGCTTACAAAAGTTACATATTACGGTAGTAAGTACCCATTTTACATATGAGATAGAAGACACATGGAGAGGATGAATAAAACGAGACAGAAGATCAAAATATAAATCATGACTATTAGTAGAGGAGATAGTAGAGGAGTTTCCAAATCTTTATATACTGAAATATATAGTGCTTCATGCCGAAAGTAAAAATTTAAGAAAAATATGATGAAAGAATATGAATAAAATTGAGTCTAGTTCTTTTCAAACTAGTGCTAAGTTTTCTTAGAGGTACTCAGGGACCTACGATTGTCAAGAGTGAGGGTCATTATTGTTTATTTATTTTACATATTGGACTCTGTTCAGCACACTCTATTTTAGTTAAATGATTTGTCATTTAAAAGTCTGAATGCCATTGGTATAAATACAGTTTTTCTGTATGTATTTGATTATGATCAGTAACATTTTCCAACATGTTACTGTTTGGGGGGGTGACATCATTTGTGACAGGACTTGACAATCAGGCATGTTTGAGGATATGGCGTATGTTCACCAGATCTATTACTTTTTTAGTAACTAACACAAATTACAATTGTACCTCATGACAGTTAAGAAGTCCAAGAAATAATATATAATAAGTATAGAAATAGGTATAAATGGAGCTTGTATCCCTTAGATAAATATACAGTCATGTTGGCTGTCTGCTAAAGGGTAATAATAAAATAATAAAGCTGTCATTTATCATATAATAATTAATGTAAGTAACAGTATTAGCTCACTATTCAGAAAACAAAGATAAAGTAAAATGGGTGATATCCAATAGCCAAAAGGCAATTTTTCTTTGTGAATAGACACAGGATTTAAAGATGAGCTCAGACAATGTATTTGTGGATATGTTCAGCTCCATGTGTTTTGAAAAATAAAGCAAAAATTAAGGATAGATGATAAAAACCTAGAAGGAAAAAAAAAAAAGAATGTCACTTTGCCCTTATACAACCACTTCAGATGTTTTCTTGGCTTCAAAATTAAAAAAAAAAAAAATCACAATATAAGGAATCATCATTGCTCCTTTGATAATTAAGTCATTTAAAAGTAAACATTTGAAAAGAAGCTGAAGTAGGATTTTTTTCTCTCACAGGCAATAAGGCAGACTCACCCATACAGACAAGCTTTTAATTGAAAATACTTTTTAATTACTGTGAATTATCTATTTCTTTTTTTACAGAAATACCTTCAGGAAAGGCAGTTGTACTAAATTTTCATCTTTTTTTTGCTGAGACAATCTTTTCCTGACTTGTTCTTCAGTTAAGGAGAGACCCTCTGGACATACTAAAATGTTTTCCTAAAGGTATTTTTACGTATATACAAAACAACTTTCCCTTTAAAAAATGCTTGTGTTTACTTGTGAGGAAGCTGTGAAGAAATTGATCATTCACTGACTATACAATTGTTACAGTTCTGTCTCATATGAATAGAATTTGATAAATTTATAATTTTGATTTTCTGTCATTTATAGATTTCAGGTCTTTTTTCATTTTAATCTTTGTTTTTTTATTGCAAAAAATACCTGTCTGACTCAGAACAGATGCTGGC
The DNA here is from genome assembly GCA_004363575.1 of Solenodon paradoxus. Lineage (NCBI taxonomy): Eukaryota > Metazoa > Chordata > Mammalia > Eulipotyphla > Solenodontidae > Solenodon > Solenodon paradoxus. The sequence goes on along the minus strand of RJWH01000129.1, from coordinate 1,345,385 downwards.
AATTTGCATATGAGATGTATTTTATTAAGATGTTTTTATATTTGAAAATGACATCACCTGGTATTTTACTGAGAAATGTAGGTCAAGATTTATTGACTTTTGTCTCTTGTTAGATGTGTTAATCAGTCTTAAAATGGTAGAAACATGCTGTCCTGCTACCTACACACTGGGGAACAGTGCTGCCCACATCCTCACAAAGTTTAACCTAAATCTAGCTCTAGTTCTCAGAAAAATACAGCGAGAGATTCCGAGCCTGCTGTCATTAGAGGAGAAAAAAACCCTGATCAATTAATTCTGCACTAATTCCCTGAAGGCTCTCTCCCTTGGGGAGAATAATCTGAATACAATTGTACTTATTTGAAATAGGTTGTGCTTCTATTCCTGAAAACTGTCCCCTTTCTTGGATTTATTTAAATTTTTTTCTGTTGGCATAGCAACAGATTAAAAGATCTACCACAGTTTTTACCACTTGCTTAATTATCAAGAAAACAAAGTATATATTTATTTTACATCCTTTCTGTCCCGTTATCAGCTTATTATGTATGATTGACTTTCCCTTTCATTTCTGTAAGATATTCAGACTTATATGTCTAATTCAAAACTATGCTAAAAGCTCTCTTAATTGTATTAAAGTGTTTCATAGAGCTAGATCGTGTTCTTGTTATGAAATGTTTGTATATAAATCACTAAGCAATATTAGCATTTGACCTGAAAATAGAAGCTCATCAATTTTAACTACAATAATGGATTTGAAAGCTTCTGTCAAAATATTACCCAAGTATGTTTGACCCAAGTATTCACTAATGATTGATGTTTATAAATTATTTGGGCATAAATTAATATTTTGGGAAAGTAACCAAATTGAAATGCTCAAATACCTTAGTATAGTTTCCCATTTTATAGTGGGTTTCAAACAGGAATATATATTTAATGTTGCCCCAGATAATGATGCATTAATGTGCATCCAGGGTTGAGAGCAAGTAGTTTAGTGGAAGAGAATCAACAGATAATTTGTGTTCTGACTCTCACCATTCACTGGAGTGGGACACTAATGAAAGTTAGGTCATTATAAGTCAAAAAGTCAGGAACCTAATAGATGATAATGCTGAGTCATTGATACTCTATTGATATGATTTTTAAGATGAGGTGTCTAGATTTACATAGTGCCTGGGGTTGATCAGTAGTGTATAGAGCAAGGGAGTTAAAACCTATCTTGTTCTAGCCAGTATTTTCCTTTTTTAAAGTCTATAATTATATTCATCTTTTCATACCTACATCATGTGTTTTTCACTTTTAATTGTAATCAATACTTTAAAAATGTAAAATAAAATAAAAATCAGGAAAATCAATCATTAAACCTTGACTTCCCGAATATGTGAAATAAACTGTTTAAAATGACTTCACTCTTTCTTGTACTTCTTTGTGAAATTTTATCTTTTTGATTCTGTAATCCAACCTCTATCACTCAAAATACTCACTTTACCTACCTGCCTTGTGTAATATATACTCTAGAAATCCAAACGTTTGGCTTATTCTTTTGGATATCATATCCAAATATAAATGGAGGACATTATTGATTTTTATCCTTCATCTTCCATAGGAATATGAGGTGTCATTCTAGTTCACACTAAGTTTGTGCAATCAAGAAATGGCATCACGGAGTATCCTTTAGAACAGATATTGCAATACATTCTTTAGACTTTGCAAACTTCCCAGATTTCTTCAACTTAAGCACATGAATAGCCTGAGTTTAGGTTTTAAATGTCTTAAAAATTACAGAAACTTGATTTTTGTTGACTTGAAATTTTAAAATTACTACAGTTGTTACCTTTTGACTCAAGTTTAAAAAAGAAAGAATACTATGTTTTACTTATACAGACTAAGGATTTGGAAAATACCACCAACACTCCTATGTCCTATTTATCTCGTTGTTTTGTAATGTGCTTCATAAATTTTCCATTTATGAGGAAATAGTCAAATTAAAATCTGACACTTAAAGAATATACCTTATTAAGTACTGCCAAATTGAGTTTTGTTAACCCCCAAATAAGACCATCATAATTAATACTAAAAACAACATTAATGCATGACACTCAGAGTTTTATGCTGTTCTTTTTATTCTTAGACTGTATCCCACAAATGATGAACAGAGTAGTTTATTCAGAACATGCTTAAAATAAGTCTCTCATAGATAATTATATTACCAATGTGATGCGGTTTGGTTCATTTATTTTTTGCATTTGCATTATTTTTCAATCAATAATATATTTACATGGTTCTAAAGTCAAGATTATATTTATAGACACACAGAGATATATCACTTATATTTCTGTCCTCTCTAATAATTTTCCCCTCATTACGTAGGTGTTTCTTTGTTCAAAAAAAGTATTTCTGTGTATGTGTATATATATTTAAAATGTAGTATGCCTATCTACTACTTTTTCTTATAAAAATGAATATGTATTATACAAAAGATTGCATTCTATATACATTGTGTTGCAATTTTTTCATGTTATAATATTTTCTGAAGATCATTCAGTAGAAATGTACAGAGATATAGCATTTTATAGGTGTACCATAGTTTATTCAAAATGTCTCCTATTGAACATTTGAGCTGTTTGCAATCTTATGTTCTTAGTTGTTATAAAATACAATAATATTTATGTACAAATATTTTATATCTGTAAAGACTTCTCTTCAGTATAGATTCTTAGAGGTGATACTGCCTAAGTCAAAAGGAAAATGTCTCTCTCATTTTTGTTGATATTTAAAAGCATTGCAAAATGTTTGTTAAGGACTGCATTGTGTCCCCTCAAATTTGAGTTGAAGCCTTAACCCCAAATATGAATATATTTGGAGAGAGGGCCATTGAGAAGGTAATAGAGATGTAATAAAATCCTAAGGGTGGAACTCTAATCCAGTCTGACTCTTGTCCGTATAAGAAGAGGAGAGACACCAGAGACATTGTGTATAGAGAGAAAAGGAAAGGTGCAGGTAAGAATGAAGGTCGGTAGGCAGATAGTCAAGAAGAGAGAAGAGAAAGCATTTTTATTGATTTTATTTAGTTGTTTATCTTGGTTGTTTCCCTCAACCCCAGGACACAAACCCTGGTTTTTGGGATGTATATGGACTGTGCTTGGCCATAGGTGGCAGACCAAAATGCTACACCACTAGAGCCCATGAGAATAGCTTTTTTTGCTAACTTTACATCTTCTTTCAAATTGGTCTCTCTTTGTTTTTAAGTTTATTGACTCAAGGTTATGCAAAGTGATCTCATGTTTAAATTTTTTTCTGTTTCAATGATTGATTTCTCCATGTCATTTTTTACTTGATTTAGTGTATGTACCATTTTTTATTCTTACTTGGATTAACTGCTAGTTGATGTATTTTATTAACATTTTCAAAAAAACAAATTTTTATTTTAGCTATTTGGGTTTTATTCTAATTTATTAACTTCTACTAGCTTTACTACTTTCTTTATTACAATTTTTTGTTCTCTTTCTACTGTTGAGTTAGAAATTAATTTTCTTCTTATTGTGTTACTTTATTTTTATTAATTAAACATTTAAAGCAATGAGTTTTCCTCTGAACCCTGCATAGTAGTATCTCATAGATTTTGATATTGTGTAGTTTATATTAACATCATTTTAGAAATTCTGCAAGTTATGTTTACCTTTTTTCTGAGTTATTTAATAGTTTTCTAAGTAAGAGGGTGATTTTGTTTTGTTGTTTAATAGTTTTGTTCACTGTCATCATAAAGACTATTTCTATTATTGCTACTTAAAGGAACTTAAGATTTCTTTAATAAAATTTAAGCTTTATCTGTGACCCTAATAGATATCAATATTCCATATATAGTAGAAAAGAGATATTAGTGAGGGAGGTTTATGGAAATTTAATTGGTTTCTCAGTTAAAAAATATTTTACTGAAGGAACATTTTGTTATAACCTTATATAGGTTTAAGGTATGCATCATAGTAAATCCATACCTGCTTAATACAGTAAGTTCATAACTATTCCTATTTTAGTTCACTTTACAATTAATCCCTTTTACCCAGTTTTTCCACCCATCCTCCCCTTCTCAATTTTAGTTGTTCTTTTGTTGTTATAATGGAGTGTGATAAAACTTTATTTTTTAATGAATACCCTACTACCTTTTGCTTTATTTTTAATTTCTAACGTGTCTTCCTATACTTTATACTAGTTTGCCTCAAAGGAGTACTTCTAGAAGGCATTCTAACAGAGGCCTCCTTTCCCAGAATGTTGCCTTTCCCCGCACTGCTACATCTAGTCATGCAATTTTTTTTAAAGTTCTTCTTTTGACTTTTCAGGAACTATTTGCTCAGATCTCCAGGTCTCAGATCTCATTACTTCCAACTCCAAGTAGGACTCTTTCCAGGTGCTAGAATCCTAGTTGCTATTATCTATTTTGCCATTTCTAAGATGACATAATACTCCCTTCTTCTCTTCCTTATATTCTTCATCTTTCAAGATTGAGGAGTCTAAGATTTCATTTTTACTTGTAAACTAACCTGACACAGTTTAATGGATATTGGTGAAGATACAAGACTCCTAGATAAGAGATGAAGGACTGTTTCTTACTCATAGCAATAGCAAAGTAATTAAGAGTATCAGAATTTTTGTGCTGCTTCATCAAAAACATGCCAAGAGGACCATAGGATATAGACACACATAAAGTTGGTTGTATTATACAAAGGGAAACCCTAAGCTTTGCAAACTCAAATCTTTATAATAAGCAATAAACAAGCCACAGTATGTTCCAGATGGTAATACAATATATTCTAAGGCAAACCTGACTATTTTTTTATTCCAGGGGGATACGCTATCTTTATCTCTATGACTATTTGCTATACAGATGACCTTAGAAAAGGCAGTCTGGAACAAAATGCTCACAATATGTGTAGAAATTCAAGACCTCATGGAATATTATCTCCTAACACTAAATCTATATCCTGGAGGATGCTCCGAGGCTGCCTTTGTCAGTGTTAAATATTAGTTTTTTCCATTTACCTATAAATTGAAATTGTGGTCTTTGCCTTCTAGTTCTGTTGTGTCATCTGTTATAGATATTATTTGCTCTTTTTATTCCAAAAGTTTTTTTAGAGAATGTCTGGTAATTCAAATGTATGTAAAACTTTATAGAAACCTGGAAATCCTCTAATACTTTATTAATTTAATGATAAAAATTATGGAATACTTGAATAGCCATGATTATTACTAATATAACCATATATTGATTTCAAATTTTTACTCTATTTGTGCACAAAAATGGAAAGCAAGAATAAATATAGACTAAAATGTAAATTTTATATATATTGCCAATATAAAATAATTATTTGTCTGACAAACTTGGTAGAAAACAGGCAGCAGAGATAAAATTGTAGATATACTAATTTCCTCTTTCATAATACTGAGTAAGTAGATACTGTCTAAGTGGTGGATAAAGACTCAATAGAAACTGGAGATCAATATTTCATGATAAAATGTGGCAACTAAAAAGGTTAAATTTTATAATATGACTAGCAACAAAATGAAGTGAGAGAAGAGGTGTGAGAGATAGGACAATTGGTTTAAATTCTTTATTTTTCCAAGAGGGACGTTAGTAGATGCTGAGAGTGATAAGAAAGTATTATAAATATTCTACTTAAAGTATAATGTTAATCACTATAAAAAGAAGTAGAAGCTGAAATTATTAAAAGAAGTTGCTTCTAGTAGTGAAGCAGGAGCGTGTTGGAAAGTGGGACATTTTTCTTGTGAATTTTATACTCTTTTGTACTAATTTGAGTTTTTGTTTTACCAAATATATGTATTTTTTATAATTTAAAATTTATAAATTAAGAAATAATGTTTTAAGGGCTGAGAATTTATAACAAATATAATAACCAATGTAAAAAATCACTGGAGGGTTTGCATCTTCTTTTGCTGATCGCTAGATTATTGTTGCTGTAACACGGAATCCACAAGTTGGCAGTTCAGGGCACCTAATTAAAGACCTGAATGAGACATTTTATCTATGGCCTTAGAGTAAAGAAGGAGACGTTCATTTAAAACCAATACATTTTGCATATAAAGTATGTCAATTTTTAGACAATTGTGCATGCAGCTTTGAAACTATTGAAAGAGATGCCTACCTACTTTGAGAATTTGTAAGATTAGTCATACCCAGTATTGAAATTGCTTTTCCTAAAAATGGAGATAGAAGATAAAATGCTACGCTTAATTGATCTTACTTATTGTTTGTTTCTGGAGTTTTATTTTCAGCACCATAATATGTATCTAATGAAGCCTCTTTTAGTGTGACTTTTTCAGAAAAGTGTAGTTGTAGAAAAGAATGGACTGAAGTCCTATCTGTTTCAATACTAATCTCTTCTACATTAGTAATGTAAGATTTTAGATTGTTGATGTTGTAATATGGTTATTTATTATTTAAAATACATATTTATGAAAGGATTATATATACTTCACTGTGCATTGTACTATCAGTTGGGTACAATTTTGTGAAAAGCAGACAGGATGCCTGCTCTTATCAAATGTATCCTCTACAGTGAGTATTAACATTGCTCAAGTACAATACTAACAATGGCAAACTAACATCAGTGCCATCTTAAGATAGTAGGTAGCATAGAAACAAGGTTTAAACTATCAAGGAAAGCTTATCAGAAAGAAGAGTTGACTTTAATGAAGAATTAGTAGATGGTGTATAGAAAAAGAAAGGAAAGAGGAGTTTTCAGGAAGGAGTAGAAAGAGCAAAGGTCACAGGATGGGGAGCAAACTGTGACAAGAAAAATTCAGGAATACCACAGAGGCTGTGTGACTGACACAGAGTAAGGAGAGGAACAGTGGCTGGGCAAAGCACTTTGTTTCCCAAGAACACCTAGTACTTCATCCTACAAATGTTTAGTACAAGCATGACGAAAATAATATTTGGATTTATTAAGCCCTTTCTCTATGTTAGGCAATTTACATGTATCAATTCATATAAATTCGTCAGTCCTTAAAATTTTTTGTAAGTAGCTACATACCTGTCTTCTTAATGAAGAAACAGTAATTATGTGGTGGAATTTAGATTCAAACTCAGCATCTAACATCTTTTAGTCACTACACTGTATTAATTAACGACTGATGAATAAGTAAGAGAATGCAGAACAAATGAAATTATTTTGATTTGAGGTTCTTTAGACTAAAATGTGAGCATGTTTGTTTTGGGCTGTTGTATATACTAGCTTGATGACTTCTTGTACTTGGCAAATACTTTGTTAAGAACTATAGCAGTCCTGACTGCTATTTACTGAGCACTTATGCACCAGGCACTATGCAAAAACTACACATGCCTTCAGTAATTTTTTTATTATACCCATAAACCAAGTTAGTCAATGAACTCATTGAGATGGAGGACTTGATTTATACATCTTTGTGCCAGTGATGCTTGGCTATTGTTTGCCTTCAGTAAACCTGATTTTCCCTTTCTATCCTTTAATTCTATATTAAAGTGCAGTATTAATTGCTTAAGTGCAGGGAGAAGGAATAGATGACCTTTTAAGAACTTCCAAGAGCTGTAATTCTGAATGTCCAATCAAACTGCTGTTAACTCAAACTACATTTTAGTATGTAGCAGCAGGCTCAGTTAATTGAAAGATTGTCTTAAATTCAAAAAAGGCTGATACAGAAAGATGCTTGTAATTTTCAGCCAAATGTACTTTCTCTAAAATGTGTTTTCACATGCCTAATGAACTTGTTTACTTGAACACATCATACTTATTGAAAAGAGTTAAAAATAATATTTTTAAAGAGAAGATAGTATTTCAAGACTTTTATGGTTATTTATCTGAGTTCTAATCCACCTGAAATGATTCCATCCCTAGGCATGCCTCGGGCCAAAACAGTGTGAGGAGAGCTAGGGCTGACCACAGCCCCCAGTTCTCTATATCCTTCTATTTATAAAACTAACGTCATAAAGAGATGTTGCAAAAATATTGAGGTTAAAAATTTGCTGCAATAAATTTTCAACAGATAATAGGGTATTAAAAAATACCTCATTGCCACAATACAAGTCGAATCACCTACAGTTAAATATATACAAATAATGTATATTACTTTTAAAGCTACTACTTTAATTTAAAAAGCATCCAGGGCATTTATGTTAAGAAATTTCCAGAAACGCGAAATAAAATGTACAGAAATGAATAAAAAGCATAATTAATGAACTTGGGATATTCTAGTGGGTAAATGAGGCTGTGAAATTGCCTTTTGTTAAAGAGGAGAATATTAATGACTGTGTACTTTACTAATATTTTATGATACTTAGTCTGCTATTTATGAAATGTATCATGTATCATTCTATATGATGGTTTTAAAAAATTTTAATACCCATTTTATAACTTGCTGGTGAATTGCAATCTGTTGATACTGAACATCTATTAGAACAACTTAAAAATCCAATATATATTGCTACTAATAATCAAGAAAAATTTTGAAGTATTTCCTTTTTGTAAGTGTCTTCCGTGAAAACTTGTGTGAATGTGATATTCAATCAGGGGGAAAACTTTAAACTCTGCTCTAATTTCACTAACACACTTATATACCAAAATGCTCATAATTTGATACTAACATGAAAGAGCAAGAGAAGCTTGATGTCTCTCAATATTTACCTTTAGAGAAATTAAAATTTGAATGTAAAAAGGCATATACATAGTATTATTTGCAGAGAGACGCTTTATAAAACAAATTTTCATAAAATTAGATGAGGAGATTAGATTGTTTTAATTTACTTCTTCTGTGTGAATTTATTCCATGGGTTAGCTCTTAATTCTTTGGTCTCTTGTTACAGCTGCTATGAATTTAGGGATTACATCTACTCTCATATCTTCAAGTTTCATCTTTTGGTGAGTAATACTTAAATCCCACATCTTCAGTCTTGACCTTTAGATCTTCAGTATCCTACCACTTACTTCTTATAGAACAATTCAACTTGACTCTCTGGGTACCACTTCAGTTTATGTGTTATTTTCCTTGCCTACTTTTAGGCATTTCTCTTTGTCTATGAGTTCCAAGCTTTAGTTTATCCTAGAGTGTCTACTTCTGTCAGGATGACTACCTCTCTCCAACACTGAGACCCAAGAATCTCAGGTATCTGCTTTGGCTATTCAATAAGTATCAGTATTATAAGTATCCAATATTTGGTAGATGCTAGCGAGTAAAATCCACTCCCTACTCTCAGGGAGCTCTCGGAAGACTGCCACATTTGTTCTTTTTAATGTTCTTAACCATAACACTTTGTGACTCTATAAGAACACAAGCGAAGTATTTCAAAGGCCTTGGGCCTAGAATTACTGGAGGAATTCCATAAGAAGGAATCCCAGCAGAGTCTAGATTTATACCAGTCTTGAAGGATAAGATTCCCAGAGAAGACAACTCAGTGGAAGACTTGCATGCAGAGCAACTTTCATAACAAAAATTAAATTTCTCTGTAATTCCTCTTATATTTTTTCTCTTCTCCCTACACACTGCTAAAACCTAGTCACAATGTTAATATACTTATGACTGCCCTAGAGCCTAAGCTATATGTTTAGTCTCATTCCAACAGCTATGTTAATATTCCCCAAATCTCTTTACATTCTTTAATATCTTATTTTTAAAAATTTCAAATATCTTAACTTGAAAATCTATGCCTTTAAAGTCTGACACTAAATTTCAATTGTAATTTAATTCCCTACTATTAGGATGCAATGAACAATACAGTAATAAAGCTCAAAACCCAGAAACCCAAGAAGGATCTACTTGTTTTCTAATGAGTTTTCTAATGGTGGATAGTGTTGCATGCAGTTCTGGAGTAAGAAAGACTTGAGTTCAAATCCTGACTATATGGCATAGGGTTAGTTATTTGACCTCTCACTGTATTATGGTCCCCACTTGTAAAAGGAAATAATAACCTTTATAAGTATATGCTGTGTGTGACTCTTGGTCAAGAATTGTTTCAGGCACTATGGATATTGCGTTTGAACAAATCCCAGCCTTCTTGGATTTTGAGTTAGGTAAGTTAGTGAATGAAATATGTTTTGATAATGAAAATATCTAAATAAAATCAAGCTTACTAGTATGACAGAGAGAGAGACAGAGAGAGAGAGAGAGAGAGAGAGAGAGAGAGAGAGAGAGAGAGAGAGAGAATGGGACTCGTCGGTGGTGCATTATTTCAGTGGTCTGAATGGGCTCATAAGTAATGCTAATCTCTGGAGTTATAGTGAGGATTCAATGAGATAAAAGTGGCAGTCACATAGTAAACTCTTTGAGAGTCTTAGTTATTATATTGTTTTTGTTTTCAGTTCCTCTAATTATTGACATATACTCTTCTCATCTGGAATGTGCATCGTTCTTCTCTGTTCATACCCTGCAGCTTCTTCAAGGCATGTTTGAAGTCCTTCTCAGGGCCTGTGGCCTTCATACACTTGTATTATGCTAATTCACATCCCAGAAATCAACAGTACTCTGATTTAAAATTACTTGCAGATATCTGGCGTTTAATCAGTGCAGGTTTATGACCTCTTTTGACTTACACTATTTTGAAATTTTGTGTTATGATTTAACTTTCTTCTATGTGAATATTTGTTTTTCCCTAGTAGAATATAAATTCTCCAAGGACAGGGTGAGAGCTACGCTTTAGTCTTAGGAAAAAAAAAAAAGTTTATATATACTAAAGAGATTTAATAGACATTGCTTATAAATTAACAAAATACTTTATAACCTTGACTCTAAATTCCTAATCCAGAGGAATTATTCTGCATATGGAATTGTGTGACCTGGAGACCTGGAGATTGGTGTGGGCAGTTTAGATCAATATTTAGATTGGCCTTCAAAGTTCAAGGACATAAATTTACAAAAAAAAAAAAAAAAAAAAAAAAAAAAACCCTTTGGATTAATGTCTTGCTCTTACTGTGAAAGTGTTTCCTGTTTTGCACATTTCAGCCAAGTATTTCTTGTGCTTATTAAAATGTTATATAAACAACAAAGATGATGCTACATATAGCATGCTGAGTTAGAGTAATATTTACATTTCTAATTTAAAATACTACTTATTTTAAAAACACAACTTGAGAGTGAGTTTTGGATAATATAGTAATGCATTGCTGCTTGCAATAGAAACTGGAAAAAATGGGAGCTATGGTACTTACTGTCTACAGCTATCATCTAGATGAAACTATGGTGTCTGGTTCATTTCCCGAACTGGGTAATTGCAGCTATGAAGAAATACTGGGTGTTTCCTCAGTGTCAGTGAGTCAGTAGCATCTTCTTTGCATAAAAGGCATAGCCCATAAATATTAAAGTTTCAAGTTTCTCTGTGTTTTTCTGTGCAATTCTCTTTTCATGAAATGAGCTGTTAGCTACCAGAACCAACAAACACTGCATCACCTCTTCATATACACAGCCAGGGAAGGACAAACAATTATTCAACATTTGAGGCTCAATTATCATTTATTTTTCTTTCAAGTATGTTTCTAGATTTTGTCTTTCATGTTCTTTTAGTCTTTCTTAACCAAAAAAATGTTTTTAAAAAATACAGGAGCCATAAAATTTTATGATTAAAAAAGAAGCTAAAGAAAAAAAATAAAGGGTAGAAAATAAAAACCATTAAAAACTCATTCAGAAATAACTGTCTACCGTATATGTTTGTTCACGTAAATTATATATATGTATATATATGTAGTTTCATAAGAGCTGTATTTTGTTCAAACTGTTGGTGACCCCCTTTACCATTAATAATGTATTGTGAACATTTTCCATCTTACCTAATACTCTGTAATAGTGTCATTTTTAGACTATCCTAAAAAAATAATTGCTCTTAGAAAGGTGTACAAAATCTTTCCTGGTTTAAATTAAATTGAAATCAGTAGGAATTCTGAGGTTCTTAAGAAGCTTTTTTAATGCAATTAACCTTAATCTAGTCTAATAAAATTCTGTATAGTACATAAGCATTTCATATTAGGGTATAGTATTTAAGGATGTTAAGCAAAGCATGTAAGGATGATTAGTAGGTAGAACAGAAAACCATATTGAGTGTGATACTAGCTGACTGACTTGGTCTGAACAGGACTTACAAGAGGAGCCCCACCCACCACCACAGTGGATGGAGCTGCCATCATTAATAGGAGGCTCACACCAGTGGTCATACAAAATTGTATCTACTAGGGAACCCTGCAGGATATGCAGACAGAGATACTCTAGCTGCTGGGGTAATGATCCCAAATAAATGTCTATAATCACAATGTGAGACATCCAAGGTGCAGCTTCTGAGCATCTGTAGCAGCAGCAATAACATGTGACAAGAAATAGGCTCTGAGTTGCTGCTTCATAGATCACATCCCTGGTCTAGCCTGCAGCAGAAGAATTAAGTTTTTCAATCCCAACAAAAATGAGTGAAAATCTTAATATTCTTAGGGATAAAATGAAGGAAAATCAAATCGGCAATGAAGGCATTTTTTTTCCCCTTGTAAATATAAGATGGGGAAGATTAAATTACTGCTTCGCAAGACTATGGTAGAGCTCACTACCATAGTAGAGACCTAGAAGTTGCTTCACTGTTTCAAAATAATAAAAAAATAACCAATTTAGAACATCAGCATTTCCATCTAAAAGTGTAAAAAGTCTCATGAAAAATTAAAGAATATTGCATCCCAGATATCTTCTCTTTTTGGGGGAGAACTGCTTGTCTGCAAAATGAAGATTTATGATCATGGTTAATAAATATAAACAATCTTATCAAATTAAATGTAAGTGAATAGATTTCATTTCTTAAAGGGAAAACAGTGCTACAAATGCTGTCATTTTAATATATTAATTTTATATTATGTATATTATTGTATACTGTATTGTAAATATTTTAATATAGTCCTATTATCTTTAAATACAATTTTCCATTCAGAATGACTGTGATCAATTCTTAAAGTGGAGGGGTCTACAACCTGATGACAGATCAGAAATTGGCAGAACTCCAGGGAACACAATCTATGTGGTGACTGGATGGTAAGTGCGCAGTAAAAAGAAACAAATGAAAAACAATTTTTTGGTCTTTGTTCACTGCCATGCACATGCACATGAGCTTTCCAGTGTGAATCTATAAATTTTTAAAGTAAATTTTAGGTGACAAATCAAAGTTGAGTCTTCATAGGAAGAATACAATCATTTTGGCAGGGGAAAAAAATTGTGAAAGCAACTTAAAAATCAATCTATGATTAGTAACGTTGGTATATTGTAGCATGAGTGATATTGAGTGTAATAATTTATCTTTTAAATTCAGGCAGGGTCACTCTTGTTCTTAATTGACTGCAGGGTCTGGGAACTGGGGGAAAATTCAAGGGAATAGTTCTGGACATTTGTAGGAGTGTGGGAAGGAGAGGAGAGTAGTTGTTAAAAGCAGAAGAATGATGGGAAGAAAAAAATTGTGTGTGAGCAGACTGGTCTCATTCTTATGTAGGTGAATGCACAGTTTTTTAAAAAAGAATTCTGTCGTGCCTCCTACTGCAGCAGTCTTGAACTTGTGCATGATAATATGCCTTTGGCTCTCCACAGTGACTGATTCCACAATTTTTTGAGGCAGGCTTTGTTAAAAGACAAACAGTAATTTCAGAAAAATTATTAAATTAGCTGTGTATTATTTGCTGCAAGTATATTTCTTTGGTAAAAATTTGTCTTTTTTAATGCAACAGGATGAGAAAATAGTTTATTGCCATTATATATTATTTAGGGATGAAGGTTTCCATGTGTCACACAATCTTTTTGAGTCCAAATTCTGGCTAGTTCCATGTTAAATTTTATTGAATGCTTCATTTGTATATTTTATTTCATAAAGTATAAGTGTAATAAATACGATAATGAATATACTAAAATAATATGAGGTAATAATTATTTTATGATTCAGTTTTATTATATGACTCAAATTTCAGTTACAGGGTTTCTGGTAACATGCTAGCTCTGTTAATATTTATTTTTAGTAAAAAATATGAGTGCTGAATTGACTATGATTTAGATGTAATATTGTGTTTAAGAAGAGATTAGAACAATTTGGGATTAAATTCCAGGTCCAGCACCATCGGGTCTATGATTTGAGCAAGCTATTTAATGTTCCTAAGCTTCATTATTCTTATTTCTACAATGGGAATAATAATAGTAACTATATTACACAGAGTTGTTATGAAGGTTAAATGAGGTAAGACATGTGTAATGCACTGCTTGCCCCATAATATGTTTTCAATAAGTGCTGATTGTTTCTATTGTTACTGTTGTAGAGGTGTTAATAATGATTACTTTGATTTTAGCACCTGTTGAATCTAGTGACTATAAATTTTGTCACACTTTTTTAAAGTCTTTGATATCTTAACTATAAAGTTCTATGAATCCTTTCAGAATTTTCACAAGCTCTCAAGAAAATCCTAAATGAAAATGATAAGTTAACTATAATAACAGAAAGGCACACCCTGGTAGTAGTATTTAGGTTAATAAACACTGAAGGAGCACAGGCCACATACACCTGGGTTTGAGTGCTTGGTCCGGGGAAAAACAACCAGTGTGAACAACTCAATAAAAATAAATAAAAATGCTTTTTCTTCCATTCTCTTCCTACCTGCTTACTCACCTTCATTCCTGCCTGCAGCTTTCCTTTAAAAAAATTAAATTGAAAAATATGGTTTGACATTTGATGTGATTGACTAATAACTGCAACTCTTTGGTTAAGGTAATAAAAATGTAAACTCTAATTATCTGTGGAAGAATTAGTTATTATTAGCAACTAAATATATTCTATTCCTGTAGGTTGTCCTGATCTATTAGAAATATAGACATTCAGAATTATCCAGATTACTATCTTGAAATTACTTAGCATTGTTACTTGCCATATATCTTATTTTTTTATTATAGAAAGATCTATCTATGTTAATTCAAGAGCTAAGTTGGGAAGTGGCTATTTAAATGAAATATAAGAGTCAGTTGCCACACTGAAAAAAGCAAAACTACTCTCAGCAGAATTAGCAAGCTTAACGCATGTATTACGGTCTTTGGGGCCAGAATCCATTGGTTCAGCTCAGTATTATGCATCACTGTTATTTCGGGCAAGTCATTTCACCTCTCTATACCTTTCTTTCTATCCTTGTAAAAAAAATACAATATAATATATATAATATATAAGATACATATTATATAATATAATACCATATTACATACATTGTATATATGCACATATAAAAGAGAAAGGGAAGGAAGAAAGACAGGAGAGTGGAGACAGAAGGAGAGAAGGAGAGGGAGAATTCACATATTGTACGTGGTTTTCAAATATATACACAGAGTTGTGCAACCATTAACACAAACAATTTTAGAATACTTTCATTACCTCAGAAATAAATCCAATATCCATTAGCAACCATTCTCTATTCTTCCAACTCAATCAGTCTTTTTTTTTTTTTAAAGGAAAGGTGCAGGCTGGAATGAAGGCAAGCAGAGGCAGATGGGCAGGAAGAGAAAGTAGGAAGAAGCATTTTATTTTATTTCCATTTTAGTTAGTCACACTGGCTGTTTTCCCCTTGAATCTGGGACTCAAACCTAGGAGTATATGGCCTGTGTCCTTCAGAGACGATTGACCCAAACACTTCTCCATTGGGGCATGCCAATTCCATCATCTTAGGAAATTGCCACCACATTTTTTGTCTTTATAGTTTTGACTATTCTGGATATTTCATCTAAATAAAGTTATATTGTCTTCTATTACTAGTGTTTAAAACCTAGTATAATACTTACACAGCTCATCCATGTTGAAGCGTCTGTAAAGAATTTGTTCCTCTTTATTGTCAAATAATATTTCATTGTCTGAATATACTCTGGTTCATTTGCTGTCCCCTCAGTTGATAGACTTTTGGTTTGTATCCACTTTTTGGCAATTATGAATAATGCTGATATGAACATCTTTAAAGTTTTTGTATAGACATGTGCTGTAATGTTTCTTGGATATATACTTAGAAGTGAAATTGCTGAATCATATGGTGACTCTTTTAACCTTTTGAGAAATTGTCAAAGTGTTTTCCAAAGAAGTAGCACTATTTTACATTCCTATCAGAAATGTATGTTTACCTCAGTTTCTCCAAAACCACTTGGACAATTGCTGTCATCTGTCTTTTTTGATTATAGCCATCATAGTGGTATGAAGTAGTATCTTATTATGGTTTTAATTTGAATTTCTCTGATAGCTAATTATCTTGGTTATCTTTTTATGTGTTTATTGACCACTTGTATATCCTTGGAGAAATGTTTATTCTAATCCTTTGCCCGTTTTTTAATTGGGTTATTTCTTTGTATTTTCTGAATAATTCTCCCAAAGTTATGTACATTTCAGTACTTCAAATAGTATATGGAATACAGTAGTATCTAGTATACAGCAATAATATTATTAGTATCATAACCTCATTTAAAGTTACGCTATTTCACCTAGAATCTACAAAACTTGAAGGCATTATTTTGAGAAAAAGAGATGACTAAGGGAACTCTACTGCAAAGAGGAAATGAAGTTGATTTTTTATTGTTTCTTATTCAATGTTTAATTGTTTTCTCCCCAGGGATTATTGTAATGGACTTAATTAAAATAAATTAATAAGAGTTTTTGTGCTCTTATTTCTTTAAAATAAATCCAACTTAGTACTTGAAAGCCATTCTAAAAATAAACTTGCTCTACAGAATAGAGAAAAGCAATTCAATTAATAGATTTGTTATCATGATAAGATTTTTAAAAATGGAAAGGAAATATTTATTTTATGTACATAATGTTTAAAAATATAAGCTATTCTGAGAGCAAATATTTTACTTTAACAATTACAGGAAACCTTTATCTTATCATTACAAGCTATGAAATGTTTCATTTCTATTTTATAAACTCAGAACAAGATTCTTTTTGAGAATGCTGACACTTCATCAAAGGTATAGATTAAAGTCATGTTTACAGGTGCAAATTCTATCATTTCTAAATAAAGTAGGATATTTTCCTTTTTAGAAAAATCGCTTTCTGTGTAACCATGATGATCACAGAAAAAAAGATGGAATGAACATTTGGAGTCATAGAAGGTAAACAGGAATAGCCATTAGCTACTAATGGAAAAAAGTTCAGCAGGGGCATTAACTCTGTATTATAGAGCCACCAGTTTGTATTTTATCATATTGATAATGAATACCAACATTACCATTGAAATGAAACTCGGCATTCTTCCTTTAATCCCAATAGAGAATTTAAATCAATAATGTTCACATTATCCATCCACGTGCATATCTACATGCGCACATGTACTTTTAAACTACAAAATCATATAATGCGTTTCAGTTTCATTTCAAATCTTTAACACAGTGATGTACTTCTCTATTCTTCCAATCAATTTATTCTGTTAGTGTTTTTCAGCATTTTAAATCCCCGAGCTAAGTCAATAATGTTGATTACTTACCATAAGCACTGTAAACGCTATTCTAATACAGGTTATTTGCAATTTGACATCCTCATCTATATGCATTATTCTGCTAGGAAAATTAAATGAAACCCTTGATTTAGAATCTGAAACACTTAGAGGTAATGATCCCGTTTGCTGATTGACTGAAGTTGTGGTTTTTAAGCACGACTTAATAGAGGAAACAAAAAGTAATATTCAAATAAAATGGAAGCATCTGAGTTACTTTAGAAAGCATTCATAGTCAAAAAATAATAGACTTTTATTTTATTTTCCCTGTTTATGCCTCAGTGCTACTTAGCCAACTTTATTGTTCAGCTCAATATTACCTACTTTTTGAGATACATGATCTTTCCATATTTAAATTTAATGAATCTTATCTATAAGCAATTCTAAAATTTGAACATTATTTAGATAAATTAAGTTTTCTGTTATGTATTTGTTCAAAATACATTGTTAAATAGAATTCTAAGATATTTTAGTATATATATTTATAAAAGATAGTAGTTTTATTTACAATCTATCTCTTAAAATTTTATGTATTTCACAGTATAGGGCAATTAATCACAGACCTTTCTGAGTTAAGTAAAATACTATAAAGTTATCTTTATGGGTATTTGTACAAATCGTTAAACAAATGAAACTGCTGAATATCCTTCTTTGAAAATTGTAACAATGTTTAAAATTCTTCTCCTTTATCTTTATTCAATATAGTTGATCTCAAGTCCATTTCAAATGGAAATATCCCACTAAAATCAACTATATTTGATTGCAACATGGATGGTTGGACATTTATTATTTGATTCGACCTTATGGTTGTATTTAAAACTAGGAATGAATAAACTTAACTCAGAGAAGACAAAATAAAAAGAAAGCTTACAAATTATTATATTTGGGTGTGAACAAACTGTAAATAGTTAAATAATTGAATAAATAATAAAAGAACTGAAATTTTTCCTATTTGGTTCTAAATGAATTATTTTGTGAAGAATTTTGTGAACATTTAAGTTTACTTGTCTTATTAGTAAAATATCTTTTCTTTCTTAATGAATGTCTTCCAGTTGAAGTACCTTTAGACAAATTAGATATATTATGCATTATTATGGATATATTATCCATAAAAATATAGTAGACTATTTGAAAAAATTGAAATACTAATGAGAATATTAAGCACCATATGTTAAAATTCTTATTTCTGGATACACAATACTGGTTTAGATAGTTTGAATTATTTTGGTTATCAATTTCATTAATTTTACTTCAATTAAAATTTATTGAAGGAAAATTGCATCATCACATTATAGGTTTAGTGTGTGCATTATCATAAACCGTAAAGTCAAGTCTGTTATGGACACATGAGAATAGTTCTCAAGACAAATATTTAAATTCTAGCAAAAAATAATTATGGCTAAGTAGTCCTCAGGAGGATACCTGGTAGTGAAACAAGTGGTTTTAACTTGAAGCAAATAGACAATAAATTTACCTGTTCTCTCTCTTTAGGCTGTTGTACGATTAAAGGAAGAGCTTTAATTTGGAAAAATGGAATGTCCATTAATTCAGGGAGTGGTATTCAGAAGTTTTGATTGAACTGTATTTGTAAAGTATAATGTTGAGAAGTTTTAAGGATGACTTTGATTTGCATTTTAATGTACTATTTATCCAGATGGACATTCTAGTGACATGCTGTATTAACCTAAGAAGTTAGAATTTTAAGTTCACACTATATAAGCACATACACATATATGTGCATATATTTTTTTAATTTTTAAAATGTTGAGTCAAGAAAATAAAGGTTCAGAAAAAATAAGTTAAATCATTGTAAAACAAGTAATTCAAGAGTTAATGTAAATTAAGACATGTTCTAAACATGCATATGTATAGTATATTTTTAATTTCTAAAATGGTGTCAGGAAAGTGAAGGTTTAATATAAATAAGTCAAACTTTTCTTAAACAAACAAGTCAGAAATTAGACAGATTAAATTAGGACAGGCTTAGTTGCTGATGACAAGTATTTCTTTTCAAAACTATTAATGGGAAAAGAAAATAAGATTAAGAACCTCCTAACTACTGTACTCAGGTTTTGAAGTGGAAATGCCTGTAGGGGTTCTGTATTATGTTAAGTACTCAAGGTTGGTCAACACCCTAGACATGATAAAGAGATTAAGTGCTGATTAAACTATTATCAGTAGAATTCAAAAACTGATCTGGCAGGAGTAGAGCTCTAATCAAGTGCTCTTGTTTGTCTGTCATTGGTTCAGTATCAGATACCATCAGATCAGTAACCATTCCTTCTGTTCTAAACATAGTTCCTTCAACTTTGGTTGTTTATAAATTAATTTTGAAAGTACTTGTTATGATCAGGTGTATGAACTCCACTTATCTGTGTTTACCAGAGATTTTGGCACTGAATTATAACAACAAATACTAGGTTAGAAGATGCCTATAAAGATTAGGTTATTTTCCCCCCAATTAGCAACACTAGACTGTTTAGCAGAGATCAATTGTAATTGAAGAACTGAGAAAGGGCAATAAACAAATTACTGGTGCTTTCAAGAACTCTGAAGCCTGTTGGTTTACAGAACCTCTGTTATTTAATCCAGAAGCCCTGTAGGTTGTAAATTATCCATTACAGTTGTCAGTAGGCCCTTAAACAGAAGTTATGTACTTGTTTAAAGATACAGGAAAAGAAAGTCTCCTGGTCTTTGTCTTGGACAAAACAAACAACATAGAGTTAGATCAATTTAAAATATAATGTTAAGTTTTTCAAAAGATGAAAAAAATGTTTAGAGGTCAAACAGAATACAGAAATATAATTGGGGCTGTTTGGCTCTTTTAGCAAAAAATCCATCAGATCCAAAATCTTAATATGTTTGCTTTTTCTGATTTCATGATCCTATGATTTCTGTGTAATCTAGAAAGAAGATAATGATTCCACAGTTTAAATTGATTTAAGATTGTGAGATCTTAAATTCTATTTTAAGTGTAAAAAGATAAAGAGATGTATCAAAGAATATATTTTATGTTTTTGGATTACTTGAGGAAGAAAAATTGTATATAGCAGCATATCAAGAAGTAGACTGAGAGTTTTTCCTTATCTTAAACACAATTTAGTCACTTTCCTTTTTGAACTTTTCGTTTCAAAGCGCCTAAAATTAAATACATGGGGCAGAATAAAAGTGAGTTTTCAAAGCACAAAAATACCATTTTAAATAAACAATTAGTTTAATTATATTCAAGCAGGGTAACAATAATAAAACATCTTCCACTGAATTAGTGTCATCTACTTTAAAATTAGGTAAGATATTCATCAAGAATGTGCTTTTCATAGCAATGAAGCTCCCTTACAGAAGCAGGCTACTAAAAACACAAGGAATCTAATGCTACCATAAAGTTGCAAAATTTTAGAAGAAAAGGTATGCAAATACTTTTTGTAATATGACATGTGGATCAGAAACTTAAAAAGAATACCTAACTGTTTAATGATCAAAAATATGATCAAAACTGATCATTCACATGATTGAAAAGATAAAAGACAAGTTGGGAAAAATAATCAGCATACATATGACAAGAGAATGGTGAAAATTTTGATATAAAATACATTTGAGAGTAGTTAAGAATAAATGAATATCACAACAGAGCTCACTAAAGAAGAAATGGAGTTATCTCTCAAGTAAAAAGGACATGGAAATAAAAGTAAATTATTATTTTCCCCTAAGCGGCAAAAAGGAAGCAACCCTGTATATTTTAAGGTATGAGGAAATTGATTATATTATTTGGAGGAAATGTAAATAAATTAACCTTTGTGCAGGAAAGCTTGGTAAACAAAACCAAATGTTTAAAATTTATATATTTCTCTTTTTCCAGTAATATACCCTAAAAAGTGATAACAAATCATATAAATTGGAAGATATTTTTCATGTCACTATTAACAATATCCTCAAATTTTGAAACAATTTAAAATTTCACAAGTAGGAAGAGATGATGAAGTAAATTTATTTTGTATATACCAGGTAGTCTACATACTTATTTAAAATGATGTAACAGATTTATATCTACTGGATGCAACTATATCCTTGTAGAATAATATTAATGTATTTGATAAATACTGAATTCCTTGCATTTGTCTGAGTACATTTATAGATAAATGATAGATAGATTGATATGTAGACAGATAGATAACCTGAAAGAAAATTCATCAGGATTTTGATTAAGATTAATATTGGAGTTTCTAGTGATTTTTTTTGCAATAATTAAAAAGCAGTAATGTTGTCCATTGAGAGGATTATTGAATAATAGTGGGTACTTTTTTTAACCTGAAAATACATTACGGTAAATATACATTTCTTAAGAAATATTTTATAAAATGCCTGCTATGAAATAGCAAACCAGATTCTTATTTTTAATAAAAATATTCCTCAGCTGAAGAAAACGTCCTTGTTTTTTGAACATTACTTCACTAAATTGTGAACTTCCCCTTGACCAGAGGTTAGTCACATTAATGACATTCTTAATAAT
Source organism: Solenodon paradoxus (assembly GCA_004363575.1). NCBI lineage: Eukaryota > Metazoa > Chordata > Mammalia > Eulipotyphla > Solenodontidae > Solenodon > Solenodon paradoxus. The sequence goes on along the minus strand of RJWH01000129.1, from coordinate 1,323,386 downwards.
TTAGAAAGGAAAAATGAACTTGAGTTTTTATTTGCTTCTCAAGATTATTAGACATGCTCATTAGAAATGTATCAACAATCTTATAATTTAATGATAATATTTCCACAAAAACAAAATGGGCAAGTTAGATAAAAAATCTATAGCATAACCCAACATTTTCCTTGTGTCCCATAAAGTAAAACTTGGGATCCCACTTTTCTCCTAAAAGTCATTAAAGAGGAGTCATCTTTCACCTACAGCAAGTTCCAATCTTCCTTTGTTAAGAGGGTATTTCCCCAGAAAATCTTAATAGAAAAAATAATTCATGGAAATGAGAAAAAACTTGTTAACTAAAGCAACCTTCTGGAAAAAGGGACAAAATCCCATTTTCCGATTTGTACTACAGGCTTTTTTTTTTTTTTTTTTTTAATGCATATCCTCTTATCTAATAGGCAGACTTGCTGTTTATTGAAGTATAAGTTTTGCTTGTTGAATAAGTATCAGTACAATTGGGAGCCACAGTGTAGTTCAGAAAGTTATCCTGGGAATAGACAATGCAATGTATTACCCACAGTTTGCTGTATGGAATTTTTTTTTTTTTTTTAATTACAACAGAATAGAATAAGCAGTAGCAAGTAATTTGAAAAAAAGAGAAATTTCTGGGCTTTTGAATGTTGACCATGTTGGGGCTGAGTGGGGGAGAGGGGGGAATGCAAACTGGATGCCGGCAGGACAGGGATGACTTGTGACCGCCAGAAGTCTTATGATTATAAGGGCTGAACATTAAATTTAGGTAGTATTGTCCACATAGATGAAGATGGTCCCATAAATTATGGAAACAATGGAGTACTCTATTTTTCTACTATTTATATATGTAATTCTTTACTGAATCAATATAGGTAGCCATTTAATTGATTTAACCACATAGCTGTTATTTATTTATTTTTACTTTTGTTGTACGTTTAATTCAAAATTATTAACAGATGTTTTCATTGAAGGAATTAAAGAGTCCCAAGAAAAGATAAGGTGCACATTTCAATGGGAGTATTGATGAAAAGTCTTTGATAATTCCGGACAAATTTGAAATAAAACTTTCTCTCTTCTTTCACTCTTCTTTCTCCTCCTTTTCCTCTTCATAATTATAGAATTAATAATTATAACAAGAAGAAGAAGAAGAAGAAAAAGAAGCAATAACAGCTAATCTTTTAAAGTGACTGAGACTGTTTCCATTTAAAAAGTAGTCAGGCTATCTTCAATTTCATCTACTTTGGAAAATATTTTTCTTATCACAGTAACTCTGCCAAATAAATGTTTTGCTTGCTAGAGTTCAAATATCTTAAGAAGGAATTTAAAAAGTGAATGCTTGTTTTATTGAGACATGTTTGGAGTGGAAATAAAGATGTTGATCAGGTGGCAAAAGATGTTCTTACTGTTAAAGTACGATAAATAGTCTGATACTGTTAAGCACTAGTTCCACTAGTCCCTTTTAAGTGTTCTTATGTGCCAGGTATGCCCAGTCACTAGAAGTTGAGCAGAGATTTGTTATAAATTTACTTGATAGGAAGAAAACAAATATTTAAAACAGAAAATTTCAAAAGCATTTTCTGCTGATCTGTCTGGACACTTAATTTTAATGGCTTAAAACTGGCAAAGCTGTATTTTTTAGATGAAACAATTTGACTGGATTTTCTTTTTTCACTCTTAAGTTCTGAGAGACCTGAGTGGTATACTGTATATGCTAAATCATTAAGACATCTAAAATAATTTGATCTTCTGGGGGAGATACATGGGCAGAGTATCTGACATAGTATTGTTATTGGTAACTGGTTATTTTATGGTCTATGAATTATTGACTATATATCCACATACTAACAAAGGTTTACATAGAGATATTAACTTTACAGCTCAGTCTTTCAAAGAACTCATCTATATTGATTAATGAATTCAAGAGAATTTGCTTGGCTGTGATTCCAATGAAGTACCAGTATTGGTTTGTTCTCCAATTTATTTCTAGCTATATTTTTAAGGGTTTTTAATGCATTATTGCCATTATATTTGAAGTCTTAGAATGGAGAAATAACATGAGCTATTAATAAAAGAGAAAGTTGGAGTAATTTAATTCATTTTATTATCTCCCTTTTGGAGAAAACTACTACTTAAAACAAACTGAGAGTTGTCAAACTTTTTGTCTTCATCTGTAAATTGCTTCTAACTTCTTTGTTATATATCTAAGGAGACTCTTCTAGATTAAGTGAAGTAGACCCAGTTATTTCCCTAGCATCCCATGAATTCAGAAGAAGGTACTTGCCCTTCACATTCATTTCTAGCCCAGAGAAGACAAAGTTCAGCCCTTACAGCTACTGATAGCAGTTTCAATCCAGAATTTGTCATCACAAGCTTGGAACTTGTTTGGGTAGTAGGATCTAGTCATTTCAGCTTTACTGGTCTGAGAATCTCATATACTTCAAACCATGAGGTACAAATTTTAATACTTCTTCCATGTTATTAATGGGAAATTCATGTTATGAGTTATTGGGGAGAGATAATCAGAAGTATCAACAGATAGGGGTTATAGAGTTAGCTCTTGAAGAGCCAATATCACCTTTAACCCTCTAAGGCTTTAAATCCTCTTCTATCTGATGACACTAATCCTCCTGGAAATGTTACTATTGGCTCCCAAGTCAACCCTTTAGAATGAACTTATAGATAGTAAAAGGCTCAGAGAATGTAGCCATTCTTTTGGTTGTCTCCAATTATACTCATGTATTTCTGAGGCTCTCAGGTTTTCTGAGAAAGTGAGGGTTGTAATCTGGGCTGTCTCCATCAACTTCTCGAACTGTAGTCAGAATTCTAACATATATATTTTGGCTAATTTCCTGTGAAAGTCCATATTTCATGAGGCTGTTGACACAACTGTAAAGAAGAGCAAAAGGAGCTGGATAACTAAATTAAAATGTGTCAATTGCCTGTTTTATGTCAAAGTGCTACACCAAATAAGTCTCACAATTCTGTCAAATTTCATTATAAAGAGGGAAAAAAACCAAAGTGGAAAAGAACAGTTTATTACTATAGTAGTTATAATAACAATCAAAAATACACTTGATGAAACAGATAGAAATAAGTGGCCACAGTCAAGTTCTTAAAACTTTCTTAACGTTCTGTTGGACTGGAGATTTTATAAACTACTATCATTTTTCACTGGCAGTAACTTTAGATCATAAACTGAGGTTGAGTCTGTCTATGCAAGTCCTTCCTCCAGATTTCATTGCAATCCCGTGGGGACATAAAGTTTAGCTTTTGTAGGCTAGAAGAAATCCAGTCTATATCAGGTATCTGTGAGAATCCCAAGGCTAAAGACATGAAATTTGACATTGGGAACCTAGAAAGACTAGGTTAAGTACTGTTTTACAACCAACCTGTTGATTAGACAAAGCATCAGAGATTGAAAAACCATCCTCTGACTTTTTTGATGGTGTATACTAACAACACTTGACTGAAATGACTCTATTCTTACCAGTAAATCATCATGCTCAAAAGTTGTTATGTATATACTAGATATATCAGTTCTTTGAAAAGTGAATTAGATTGGCAGAAGAATGTGGATTTCATAGATATCCTCATTTAGGTTTTTTAAGTCTGGATGGGATGGCTATTCTGAGCTAGAAAACAAAGTCACCAAAGATCGGACTCCTTTCCTCCACTTAATCATAATTTCTGTTGTGATTTTACTGAAAAGTCTATTTTGCTGCCATTGGCGAAAGACATTGGATTGTGGTTTGTGAAACTGATCCATCTTAATGTTACCCAAATGGCCAGATCTTTGAATGCTATTTCTTGGAGGTGTCAAGTTCAGTTGTTGCATACAAAAGGGGTAGCTTGACAGCATTAATTCTTACTATCTTGAACCTAATAAGGTTTATGTCAGCATAATAGATACTATTATCTGGAGCTACTGAAATTATTAAAAACAAATTTCTCTTATTTTGTAGTTTTTTTCTGCTGTAAGGAGTAGACCATCAGGCCATCTTTACTGAAGAAAAACATTAGAATCAAGGCATAGTATGGAACTATCACATAATCATTGTGATCTAGAGAGCCTGCCATTTCTTTTGATAACACTGAGTATATAATCACTCCCAAATGCACTGATCACATTTTAGATTTATATCTCATTTACATAATACATAAGCATGCAGAAAATATTCCAGAGAGCAAATAAACACATCAAATATAAAAGAGGAGAAACCCTGAAAATTACTCTTTTATTCATTACTTGTTTTTTGGGAGGGTCTAATTTGAAGTGTTAGCTAAGCCATTAAATAATTATTCTCACATGTGCTTTAAAATAGAAACACATCCAGCATACTAATGGTTAATCCAGTTACCTTTACTCCTTTCCCTTTTGTAAACCATTCCATGGATTTTGGCTTCATGCATATAATTCCTAGTGTTTCAGAGCACTTACTAAAGAGATGCTACAAAGCGAGCTTGCTATTTCAGAACATGTACATCCATACTTTACAGAAAATGTAATATGCTCATTTTTCACCACTCGTTAATTAAGAGCAATAGGAATGCCTAATTGTGACTCCTTTAAAAGAGTCACCTACATTTTGCTTGCATGTTTCAGCAGTTTTCAGTCCATATCAATATTTTTTGACAAAAAAGAATAATAAAAATTTATGAACTTAAAAACTAACAAATAAAAATTGCTAGTAATTACCAGACGTCCCTAGACTTTTTCATCAACTGAGGAAGGCTAGAACCAGAGGAAAGGATGTTTTAAGAGAAAATCCTTAGGCAAGTAGTGACAAAACCCTTGTCCTTGAAGCTTGTATAAATAACTTTCCAGTGTTTTTTTAACCTTTCTCTCCCCTCCCCTGTCCCTTCAGCAATGAGGCATGTCACTCCACTCGTTCACATCCATCTTTTTTTTATTGATGTCCACTTTGGTGTCTGTACAGGTCATCAATTTTGCTGCCTCTTAGGCAGCCAGTGGGAATGTAGAAGTTAAGTCACTGGACTTTGTGTGTCGAGTTTGAGGAGGAGGGAAAGGGAGGAAGTGTCAGCTTTCTTTAGCACTAACAGTCCCAATCAGATACTGGCACTGGGTCTCATAAATCTTGTGGCTGACCCAGGTGAACCCTGAGGCTCAGCGTTCACTGAAAACTGATCAGGCCTCTGCTTAGTTTAACAGGCTGTTCTCAGTGACAAGTGAAGGGTTCAACAAATGCGCAAAACAGATATATATTAGTTGAAAAACTAATGGCTTTTAAAAGAATGTTTGACAATTGTTTAAGGCTGTCTGTAGATCCATTATACTGATAAACGACCAACTTGGTGGATACTAAAGTGAAGCTGGTTAAGAGGACACCAATGTAAACTTTGATTTTTCTTTTTCTCCCTCGTGCCCTCTCCTTTTTGATAATCTTAAGTTTGCACTCTATGAATGGCACATCCAGAAAATGTAGGAAAATACCTGTGCTACATAAATTTAACCTTACATCCCAAGTGGAATTAAAAAGACACAGAAATTGCCCTCGGTGACCTGCAATTGACCGCTTGAACTTCTAAGTTAGGGTCATTTGGGGCCCAGAATAAGAGGTCAAAAGCTGGTCAGCTTTCCCTAGCCCTAACATGCTGAATAGGAAGACTTTATTGCTGTGATTTATGCAATTTACTGAGACAGGTTAAGGAGACCTTAAAACACACCACAGGGTTCCCTTGCATGGGGATACCCTCCTCTTGGAAAATAAATTCTGATTGTCCAGCTGGAAATCTCTTGGGGATACGCCTTGAAGTATTTTACCCTCTGTGTCTACAGATTCATTCCCACACTCGACCCCAGAACGTGACAGGGTTAGTGTTTCCAGATTTATTTAAACAATACAAATGCACCAAATGAAGCACTTTCAAACCTGATTAATTGCGAAGGCAGAATAACGTTCGGTAATGAATTATTTGGGGAAGCAGTAAACTCCTACAAAAGTTAACTCTTAAATCAGTTGCTTCAGAGATCCAAACACAATAAAAGCTAGGATACTGAAACCTTTCTGAATTAAAGATTTTAGGATTTCTGTTTGTCTTTGAAGCTTTGTTCTTGTGAACTTTTGTAGTTGATACATTTTAAGTTTTTCTTTGTAATATAGGTGAAATTTATCCTATTTTTATTCAAGAATAAATTTTAGAACCCTTAAATATAAGTCTCTGTTCTTAATCTGTGCATAGTGGAGTAAGAAACATGAACATTTATGATTTCTGCTTTTATAGAAATTCGTAATATATGATTACCACTCTTTTAGCTTCCACTTTTGTAGCAAACTAATAGTCTGGTTTTTGTGATACAAGTCATGAATGTCAGTTTTACTCAGACTGAAAGCAGAGAATTGAACCCAGGCATTTCACAGATGTAAAGCTACTTGGTGCTGTAAACCTTAAGCCATGTTTCTGCCTTTTTCACAGGACATTTAGTGCTTCTGTGTGCATATGCTTCTATAACACAAACTGACTGATCTAATCAGTGCAATTCATAGGTATTAGTCTATAAGTGATTTAATTTCATTTGGTAAATTAGAGAAAAAGGTAAAACTATGAAAGATACTCATTTTAAAAGATGACTAGTATAAAATATTCAGCAGCTAATTTCCATAAAGATTTTAAAGACATTTTAAACAAGCGTATGCATGCCCCAAATATGTGTTTTTGTATAATATTGAGATGATTCACTGGGTACTCTCATTCATTTCTTAGGCAAATAATAGCCAAATTAGGTGTGTAATAAAATTATAACAGGACAGTCTTCAAAAGACTACACGTTTAATAAATATTGTGGAAAAATTTTCTGCACACATATTTAACTGATTTATCTAAGAACTCCATATTTTATTAAGGTCACAAATTTTACTCTCCCTCTCTTTAACTTTGAACAATGATATATTTTCTTAAAAACTGGGTCTACCTGTAAAAGGCACATCTCTAATGAACTTAGAAAATGTTTATATGTTTTTCGAAGACTATGCAAATTGTTACTTTTGGGGAATGGAGGGAAGGAAGACATCTTTAATCTTGTATATCTTATAATGCTTTGCTCCTGGTAATGTAAAGTGACTTTCACTCAGGTTAGAGTTTCTGAAGATGTGAATGAAGCCTTCTAAGAGTCACTCAAGGAAAATTAAGAAAATGATGAGAGCTTCAAGTAGGGCCACTCCTCTTGGATCAGACTGTCATAGCCTTTGTCTTCTCAGCAGCACAATTGATTTTTGCCAGTGGGTTCCCACACTTTAGTGTGGTTAAAATGTTGTTTTCCTGCTGCACTTAATCTGTTGTAAAAAGGGTATCTTCATTCTTGAACAATAAAAATTAAAGCTAATGTTCCCAGTTCACTGTAAATAGCTTTTTGTAAACTCAGTTAATTAAATCTTCCATTATGAAGTATTTTCTATTACTAGAAGAAATTAAAAGTAGACAGGGAACACAGGGCAGCCATTAATGAGGTTACTGAAGATCCAAAGAGATGCTGCATTATAATATTTGTTTCCTAGAAAGTCTGTGGTTAAGCATATCCCTAAAGGAATGAAAATTTTCTGTACCAGTGATCACTATTGATCAATTGGTATTTTTGAGAGCTCTTGCAGCAGTTAGTAGGCAATTTTGTCTTTTGTCCTTAATACTAACTGTTGATTGATTCATGGATGACCTTGTTAAAAAAACAGATTTATATTGAAAACTTGTTAGTAAGTAATAAATTAGGAATTAAGTATACTACATATTATAGCCTTTTTAGGGTAGATCAGTTCTCCGGTCTGCCTATACTAAGCCTCCTCAACTTTTGGTGTAATTTTTTTAATCTGTGCCAACTCAGTACGTAGAATTTCTTTATCACTTGTGTTCAAAACCATTTTTATATTGATGAATATTTGGAAGAGCTGAATCCTTTTCCAATTGCTTTGCCTGCCAACTCTGCTGGGGTTTTCTCTATTTGGGTTAAAATTAAAATATAAAAATATGGTCTTTTTTTTCTTATCATCAATAATTGTTATAATCTTAAGAGCATTAACTTTAGGTATTATGGCCAAATTCCAATCCTCAAAACATGTAATTTTCTCCCCAAGAATGTAATATAACTTCACTAAGAGAGAATGGTTGTCTTCGTAATCTGCTGTGAGGCACTACTGGCAATAAATAAATGGCAATTGCATTCAGACCTGAGACACAGTAAGTTTGTTACTCCTATTCTCAGTAGTTGGCTTCATTCAACAGCTGCAGGTCACCAACAAGGGCTGAGAGGATTACCTCTCTTGATACCTTAAAAATAATTTTAGTCCTTCTGTATTTCTGAACTCTGCAGTCCTAGGATTTTATATTTAACTTATCTCGTGAAACTTTTATCTAACAAAGGAAAAAGTGCTTATACTAATAATAGGAGTCTAAATTTTTCCTGGAAAATCAAATAATTGCAATAGAAATATTTCTATTAATAATTTCAGTTCAACATTTTGATAGTCCATAATCACAAAGAAGGTAACCTCACCTTTTTATGTAACATAAGACAATAGGTTGATATACTTTTCATCATTTAATTTCATTGAATAATACAAAGGAGCACATTAAAGTATCACTTTGCTTATTGTAATAAATGTTTTTTACTTTAATCCTTCATCCTCATAAAAACCTGTTAGGTAGGTACCACTATTATCACCCATTGAGCAGAGGAGGAAGCTGAGGCACATAGATAGTAAAGCTCAAGGACAATCAGTGACAGGATTTCAACCCAGGAAATCTGCCTCTAGGGACTACGCTTATGGACATTTTATACCACATCAAATGATTAATTTATGTATAGATAAAGTTAAATTGAATTTGTCTAGATGAAATCATTCAGGAGAAAACTATTTGACATCTTTAATGCCCTCCTTTGGAACCCTTCCCTTATATCCAAGGGCAGTCTTTCCTCCATCTACTCATTCACCCCATGATACCATTCACACCTTATCTAACAAGAAAGAATTCAGTTTCATCATTTATACATTCACAAAATCATTCACACTGTGATACCTTTTTTAGAAGCAATTTATATCTTCATTTACTCCACAGATATTTAGAGTCTTTTTTATGTTCCAGAAACTTGCTTACCTCCTCTTCTCTTTTTCTCTCTCTCCCTCCATGTCCTCTTTCTACTGTCTCGAATTCTCTTCCTTTTTTTCCTAAAGAAGTTCAGGCCTCAGCAAACAAGTGGAGGAGAAGTAAGTTTTTCTGACTTTTGATATTCTGTTAAATCACAGACTGGCCTCAAGGTAAACCTTCTTTAGTTATTTTGAAGAGAGAGACCAATAGGGTTAGGGAGTCATTCACTCCTCCAGGACTAGATAGTCTTAATCCTCTGAAGAAGCTTTAAAAAAATATACACAGACCTCCCTGAAGCCCTACTAAGTCCTCTTGATTTTAGAGCCTTAGGTGCACAGACTTAGAAGGCAAGAGTTTCATTCAAAGTGCACCAAGAACCATGATCTTTTTTATGAACTGGCAGACCATTTGCTCTAACTTCTTATGAAGAAAGTGACGGGAATATTTGTTTTTGTGATGTAGTATTCTGAGTTTTGTTTATAGCTGTGAATTTTACATTTGAAATTTCAAATGAAAAGTTAATTGATACTATTATAATATGCCTAAACTTTTATGGTAGCTATTCAGAGCATGAGTCATTTCACATGAAGTAATCCATTTGTAATAGAATTTGTACTTCTAATGAATTTTGTCTAAACTTTGGGTGTGATGCAGAAGGGATTCAGTTAAACTTTATGTTTTTTCCTGATTCCGTTGTTTTTTTTTTTCATAATTCTAATGCTTAAGGGATTTCTATCAATTTTTAGGTGTCAATTAGATAAAAATATTAGATTTGGCTCAACTTATCTCCAGAGCTGGCAGAGAGTAGGAATTGCAGAATGAAATTGGCAGAACCAATACACACAAAAAAATGTAATATTTCAAAAGAATAATTCCACGAGGTTCTTTGTTGAAGGTATTATTTGTCTCCTTTTGGAGATTTACTGTTTTTTTTTCCTCTAGATTTCATTCCAGAGCTTAGAAAATATCAGACTTAGAAACAAGTGAAAAATGTAATATTCTATAGATCATATAAAAACATCCAGGAAAAAACTATACTAATAAAAAATTGAAATAGGAATTTGTTGAAATGATACATTTTGTGATTTTATTTTGCAATTAATTTGTCATTTATACCCACATTTACTCCAGAAATTCTGTTTTCTTAGTAACACAGAAAAAATTGCAGCATGATATAAAGTTAAGAAAAATCATAAAAAAAGTAAAAGCAGACATAGAATAGTGTTTATGACCAAAGAAAACAGGTACATGAAAACATGTCTGATGTACTAGCCTTTAAACATATTCAAGTTAAAACTTTAGTAAGATGTTATCCCATATCTATTAAATGGCTTAATAAATACTGGTAATAATAAGTCCCAGTAAAACTTAAGGGTAAATGAAACTCTTAGACTTTTCTAATAGAAATGTAAAATGGAGAGAAGTGCTTACAGCTCTGCTCTGCTAGCTCTTCTTGACCAGGAATGCTCTGAGTTCCCCTGAGTTCCTGTGAGTTCCCTGGGGAAGCACTGCAGATGAGCCAGCAATCCTACCCCCTTGGCCCCCAACACCTGTGCTGGCTTACCCAGTCCAGTAACTGCCCCATATTCCTTGAGTGCCAGGGAAAGTATTTCTAGAAAGGAGTGAAGAGATTCACCCCCATTCAGCTTGCCAGTGCAGGAGTGGCTGGGATGGCTAACACTGCTGGCCTGAATAATCCAGAGGCCTCTATGCTGATTGACCACATCTGCCTCTACATGAGGGAGACTGCCTGCTGTTGGACTGAAAAATTCTCCTTGCCTGTGTGTATAATGCTGCACAGAGATACCATGCAGCCCATAACTGCCTCACTATAACAGCCCCAAACCTCCTTTACCTAAGAGGTATACAAGAGAAAGATCAAAATAAAGCTTCAGCATCAAATATAGGACAGAGAAGGGAAGACATGCCAAAATCTAATCCCTCCAAATCAGAGAATAAGTGGCTCAAAGAAAGGAAGAAACTAGGAACTCTCCAGAGAAAATTGAATAACACTGAATATAACAATCTAATGATAAAGAATTAAAAATATTTGTTTAAAAAAAAAAGGTGAATGATTCATAGGAGGCACATTTAACTACCCAGAAGGAAAACCAAGACCTCAGAAAAGAAATAATAGATTATGATGACTACTTGACCAAAGAGATTGAAGCTATAAAGGAATACCAAAAAGAGATGTTAGATATGAAAAACACAGTCAATTAATTGAAGATAAACATAGAAATTCCCCAAAACACATTCAATCTCACAGAGAAACAAATCTCAGAAATTGAAGACAAAAACATAGAGGCACCCCTCATGGAGGAGGAAAGAGATATAAAACAGAGGAAAATGAAAAAACCTGTGAGAAATACCAGATACCATGAGATGAATAAACAAGAATAATTGCATTCATGAAAGTGAGGAGAAAAGAGAACAGGAAATTTATTTAAAGAAGTAATAGCATAAAATTTCCCATACAAAACTAACCATGGAAGTCCAAGAAGCTGTTAGAACATCCAGATTCCTAAATTCAAAAAGACCTACACCAAAATAAATCATAGTAAATTAGCAAAAGTCAATGATAAAGAAAATCTACTAATCTCTGAGAGAAAAGAGAAATATAACCTGTAAAGGTATGTCCATCAAGCTATCATCAGACTTCTCAACAGAAATTCTACAGGCCAAGAGTAGAATGACATATTCAAAAAACTAAAAGATAATAACAATCATCCAAGAATACTCTACCCTGTAAAATTATCATTCAGATGTGATGAAGAAATAAGGTCCTTACCATGAAAAGTTAATGCAGTTTTCCCACCACCAAACCTGCCTTTTAAGAAAGATGAAAGGAATGCTACAATAGAGAAAAGCAAAACAAGAACTATCAAACCAGGAGAATTTTGATAGTAAATAGTAAAATAGAATCATAAACAAAGACAAAACCTTCTGGGGAGAATAACAACACACTAAAGGGGGACAAAAAAACATGGAAGATGCAATGTCAGGTTAGAAAAGACTATAGTAGATGTGTTAAGCTATAAATGAAACACAAGGTAGACATAAAACCTAATCTTATAGTTATCCATAGATAGAAAGATAAATAAACAGGATTAACATTGAAAACCATCTGAAGGCAAAGGCAAACAAATGGGCAAAGAAGCAAAGGAGGTATAAAACTAACAGAAAACAAAGGATCTAATGACAACAGTTCCCAGCATAATCATCACCTTACATATTAATGGAATGAACTCACCACTCTTAAGGCACAGACTGACTGGCCATATTAAAAATAAAAAAAGACCCATTAATATTATGCCTGCAAAATCCCACATCAGATTCAAGGACAAACATAAGTTGAAAGTGAAGGGTTATGGATAAATACGTCAAAGCAATGGGGATGAAAGGAAATCAGGTACTTCAATACTAATATCAGACAAGGTAGCCTTTCATCTAAAGGGGGTAACACAAGGTAAAGATGGACACTACATCATGATCATGAGGTTAATCCATCAAGAAGAAAAATTGCTATTAATATATATGCATCCGATATTAGACCACCTAAATACATAAAACAAATGCTAACAGACCTAAACAGAAATATTAATAACAATACATTAACAATAGGGGACTTCAACACTCCTCTTACATCAACAGAGAGATCAAATAGGTAGAAACTCACTCAAAATATAAAGACCCTAAATGAAGAAATATATCATATGGACCTAACAGACTTAAACAGAACCTTCTACCCTGAATACAAAGATTATAAATTCTTCTCAAGTGCACATGGAAGATTCTCAAGGATACTCCTTCTCCTGAGACATAAAACAATTCTCAATAAATTTAGCAAGATTGAAATTATAGAGAGCTTCTTCTTTGAACATAATGGGGTGAACTAGAAATACACAGAAAAACCAAACTGGAAGAACCATAAAGATGTGGAGATTAAACAACATAATTCTGAAAAATTCCTGAATCAATGAGGAAATTAAAGACAACATTAAAAATTATCTGAACAAATAAAATGAAGAGATGAGCTGCCAGAACATGTGGGATGTGGCAAAAGCAGTTCTAAGAGAAAAGTTTATAAAAGCGAACGTCAAAAACGAAGAGACATCTCAAATTAAATATCTAGCCACACAGGTAAAAAACTAGAAAAAGAACATTAAAAAAAGGGAGGAAATAATGAAAATTAGAACATAACTGAACTGAATAAAAAAAAAAGATTATTCAAAAGATCAACAAAAGAACTTGTTCTTTGAAAAAATAAAATTGATAGACCATTAGAGAGATGCATGAAGGAAGAAAAGAGAGAAAATCCCCAAAACAAGAAAGAGAAATGAAAGAGGGGAAATTACTACAGGCATTCCAGAAATACTAAGGATCGTAAGAGATTATTATGAACACCTCTAATGCTAGTAGATTCACTTATCTTGAAGAAGTGGACAGATTTTAGAACTCTACAACCTTCTAAAACTGGCTTGGAAGACATTGATTGCTTGAATAGACCAATCAAAAGAGCAGAAATCGAAATGCTAATCAAAAGCCTCTAAAAACACAAGAGCGGGAGGACTGGTTGGCTTCACTAGTGAATTCTACCAAGCATTCAAATGTTTTAATTCTCCTTAAAATTCTTCTAAAAATTGAAAAGGAGGGAAAACTCCTAAATGCATTCTATGAGGCTAACATTATACTGATTCCCAAATTAGGCAAAGATAGTACCAAAAAGAATATTACAGACCAATATCACTGATGTAAATAAATACAAAAATCCTCAACAAAAATTTGGGAAACCAAATTCAGCAGCACAATAAAAAAATTATACATTAAAAAAATACATCACGACCAAATGGGATTTATGCCAGGGATGCAAGGACAATTCTATATACACAAGTCAATCAATGTAATAAACCACATCAACAAAGGGGAAAAATGACTGATATCATCTTATCAGTATATGTAGAGAAACCGTTTCACAATTTCACAATACCATTCATGATAAACTAAGGTTAAAATGGGAATACAAGGCACATACTTCAACATAATAAAAGCCCTCCACAGAAAACGTCATACTCAATGGCAAAAAAAAAAAATAGAAAGCTTTCCCCCTAAGATTAAGAACAAGACTAGAATTATGCACTATAAACTGTGTTCATTTCATAACACTTTCTCCACTGCTCTTCAACATAGTTCTGGAAATCTTGGCCAGAGCAATAAGGCTAGAGAGGACATCAAAGGAATCCAAATTGGGAATAAAGAAATAGTATTATCATTATTTGCAGACAATATACTTAGAAAACCCAAAAGACTTCACAGGAAAACTATTGGAAACAGTAAATAAAGTGCCAGGATGTAAAATCGATACAAAAAAACAGTAGCATTTTTACATGCAAACATAAAAGTAGAAAAAAGAGAGTCAAGAAAGAAATCCCATTCAAAGTGATACACACAAGGATAAAATACCTTGGAATAGACTTAACAAAGGAGGTGAGAGACTGAGATACTGAGCACTATAAGGTGTTGATAAAAGAAATAGAAGACACAGAGAGATGGAATAATATACCATATTCATGGATTATAGTTAAAATGACTATTTTACTCAAAGCGATATACAGATTTAATGCAATTCCTATCAGTATAAGAATATTTTTCAAGCAAATTGAATAGAGTACTAAAATTTGTATGGAACCAAAAAAAGTCCCTGAATAACCTAAGTTATTCTCAAAAGGAAAGAAGAACTATGAAGGAATCATACTCCCTGAACTTCAAACTATACTATATCAGTTTGATTGCCATCAAAACTATATGGTTTGGAACAGAATCAGAAAAACAGACCAGTGAAGTAAATTTGAGAGACTGGAAATAAAACCACATCTATATGGACAGCTAATTTATGACAAAGGAGCCAAGAACATACAGTGAAAGAAAGAATATTTATTCAAAATGGTGATGGAAAAACGCAACACAACAAAAAACAAGCTAGATTATTCATTAGCACCATACACGAAATTTAACTCAAAATGGATCAAAGGATATAACACCTGAAGCCATAAAATATAGAGAGAAAAACATAGGAGCAATGCTCCATGACTTCAACCTTGGAGATTTCTTGGGACAGTAACACCTATGGCAAAGAAGACTACAGCAAAACTAGTAATTTGGACTACATCAAAATAAAATTTTCCTTGTAATGAAAGAAACCACCACTTAAATAAAAAGGCAACTCACTGAATGGGAGAAGATATTTGCAACATACTCTGACAAAATATATAATATGTAAAGAGCTCACACACCTCAATCCACAAAAAAAAAAAACCAAATGACCCACTTAAAAAAAAAGGCAGAAGAGTTGAATAGACAATTCTCTAGAGAAGAGAAACAGATGACTTGCATACACATGAAAAAATGTTCCACATCACTTAGCATCAGAGAAAATGCAAACATGAGTGATAATGACCTAAATCAAGAATTAGAAACAGCAAATGTTGGAGAAGGTGTGGAGAAATAGGAACCCTTTTCCATTGTTGGTGGGAATATAAATTTGTGCAACCTCTTTGGGAAACAATATGGAGACTCACCCCAAAATTAAAGATGAATCTACCATTTGATCCAGAATTCCCACCTCTGGCACATACTCAGATAACACAGAAGGTCTATTCAGAAAAAAATGTATGCACTCCTTACAATAGCAGTACAATTCACAGTAGCCAAGCAGTGGAAACAACTGAATTCCCATGAACAGATATTTAGATAAAGAAATTGTGTCTGTCTGTCTGTCTGTCTATCTATCTATCTATGTATCTATCTATCTAGCTACATATACATGTATAATATACATATTTTTTTCAAAGAAATTCTCTGCAGCTCTTTAGAAAAGTGGGATAATCCCTTTTGCTGCAACCTTGATGGAACTGGAGGTGACTATATTAGAAAAATAAACCAAAAGGAAAAAGAGAAGTACAGGGTGGTTTCACTCATATGTGGAAAATAAACAAACAAAATAAATGAACTCTGAAATCTCAACAAAATTCACAGGATGCAGAACTGTCACTATGGGGAAGTGGGGTAAAGGGAAGGAAAGAGTTAACAAGATGGTGGTAAGGGGTACTGGGAGTCTGGTTGTGGGTGTGGTATGAAATGTACACAGACTGAGATGCTAGTTCTATATCCTAAAAAGCATATAGCAATATGAAATAATAAATGTAAAAAAGAAATACGAAATGGGATATACATTTGGGAAAATAGTTTGGTAGTTTTCTTATAAAACTAACCATAATTACCCTATGAATCAGCAATATTAATCCTGGTGTTTATTTTATAGAAGTTGAAATTTATATTGACACAAATGCCTATACATGAATGTTATAGTATTTCTGCTTGTAACTGTCCAAACCAGAAATAGCCAGTCTTCCACATAGTGAGTGTTCAGAGGAACACCCTTATCATGGAATACTATTGTCCAGTAAAAAAGATACAAATTGCTGATACATGCAATAACTTTGATGAATTTCATAAAAGGAATTACACTTAGTGAAAGAAATCAGTATCAAAAGGTTACATATTGTATGAGTTTTTATGTTATTCTAGAGGAATACAAATATAATGGTGGGAAAAGGCAGATCGGATTGTCAGCATTGAGATAGAGGAAGATGTAGCTCTTCGAGGGATGACAGAATGGTTTTATACCCCCTTATTGTGATGGTGGTCATACAAATCTATATATGTGCTAAAGTATATAGACTTGTACAACAGGTAAATAATAAAACTACTAAAGAATTTAGGTTTCAGATTTGGTTCCAGGTTTTTCTCCTTTTCCAATATGAGGCTACAAGAAATCTGTGATTCACAAGAGAGCTCTCTCCTGGCACCCAGGAGATTTCCAGGCTCTGGAACTGAAAGGCAAAGAAAATACTTCCTCTTAGTCTTCACAGAGGACTATAGGTAGGCAGAAGTAATTACACAATTGGAACTGAGACTAATATCCCAATTATCAGAGTAGCCTCTTTTACAGTTACAAATAGTTGTAGATGAGCCTTATCTATCAATTCCTGATTTTCCTAAAGACTTCAAATTCCTCCAAGAGCAATGGCTACCTGACCCCCATCAGTATAAAGAAAACAGGCGTCTCTAAGTCTGTTCTTGGAAGTGCTGCTTTTTGTAGTTGGCATATGGCTTAAAGGTTACTTTGTGGAACTAGAATGCTTGCCATGTTCCATGTCATCTGCAGGTGGTGTTCCTCCTGATGATGAGCAGGTGACTGGAATGTAAAGGAAGATCATGCCTCCTCAGAAAGGGAAACACCCATATAATTTGATAGCCTCAAAGGAAGTTTCAGGCAATATGGCCCTAATTTAATTCCTTCCATCTTGAATATCAGTAGAAAAGCCCTTCTTATTTTGCTTAATAGATAGGTAGATTTTAGCATACCCTCCAAAGAATATCTGTCTATCTTTCTGTCTATCTATCTATCTCATCTATTTATCATCTATCATTATCTATCTTCCTGCCTGCCGATCTACTTACTTAAATATGTATCTCATATCAAATTATTTTAGCTCTCAAAAGACTATAAAGCCTATTATAATAATTCAAGCATAAAACAGCCTAAAGAGAGGATAAAAAGGCAAGGTATGTGTATTAAGGCATAAAGACAAAATTAATATCATGACATCTGTATCATCGCACTGTAACATACTATGTGTGCACAGGTATAAAATATCAGTTTTCAACAGCACCTTCATGCCATAAGTTTTAAATAAGAGGATAATGTTCTGTCAATTGATAAACATTCAATTCGATTTAACAATTTAAATTTTCTATTCATTCACTTCAAAAAAAGCTTAATTTACCAATTTTATCTCGGAAAATTATGATATAATAGAATATACTTTAACTATAAGTGTTTGCTTTAGCATTTTGGTTACATTGGGCAGAAGAGAAAACCTCTCTGATTTGTGTTTGACTTTAAGTCTCGAATGTCATTGAAAGATACATATGTGTGTATATTTGTTGTCATATCTGGAGAAATTCAGTACTTTATTAACTTTGATAGAATCAATGTTGCTTTAAACTAAAATTAAATTGAATAAAATTATATAATTCATACTACATTCAAAGAGAATGAAAAAATCAAGAGGTGTATTTTAATATAATAACTAATATACACATACACATATATCTGAGAATCATGTGACAATAATGAAATATTTCTGATTTTACATGTTTAAGATATAATTATTATTTAATTTAAAATATCTTGAAATATTTGATTAAAATACCATTATTTGGATTTATATATGTTACAGATTGTATATACATATATTATATCACTGCTATTTTACCTACAACATTTGAAATTATTTGAGGATCCCTATTACTCAAAGATGAGCTCTTTGTAACTCTGTCAGGCTCTTTCTAGGCAGAAATTTTGTATTCTTAGATCATTCGATTCAGATGAATTGGGAGGTCTATCCATTGCTTTTTTGTTTAAGACTTATTGCTAATCACAGAATGTCTGTCTTTTTTTCTTTTTTAACTCCTTAAATGTAACCACTTTTTTGAGTATCTAACCATATGCACAATTTGCTAACAGGCCTTAAATAGACACATCATGATCTTTTGTTTACTGACATCTTGTTTATGATAAGTAAATTCTTTGCTGGGAGGAAATTAAACACTTTAACTCTTCCAGATTATACTAGTAACATTTGATACTCTGAAGAAATAATGTAATCTCAAGGTCTAATATCGTTATTTGTATAGGGAATATTTTATGTGATCTAGTGTAAGCCAGTATAAATAAAATTTCAGGATGACTTCCAATCTAGTTGTTGAACTTCACAAATTCCCAGAAATATATAAACTATATAATAATTAAGCTAAGAATACAATGAGATTTATATATTGTATCCAAGTGGCAAATAATCAGTTTTCCTGTATCTTACCTTGCAGCTTACAACTGCTAGAAAAGACCTTCATGGCTTTCCTGTAAAGAGAAAATCAAATCCTTGGAATGGCATAAAATTTAAAATTTCCTCTAAGGACCTATGGCCTGGTTACTTTTGTGGTCCAATCAAGCGTTACTTTACCATCCCTGCTTATGCTACAGCTGTCGCCACTGAGGTAACTGTATGGGCAGTTCTATTTGCCTGAAATACCTCTTCTCCCTTGATTGGAAAATTTGTCAAAGTCCGTTATTACATTATTTTGATGAAGCTTACTTCTACAGCAGTGTTAGGTGTCCGTCTTACGCTACAGAATCTTGTGCCCAACTCTACAGAGAAATTTTGACATAGTTTTTAACTACTCATTTGCTTGCCAGTTATTACTATTTCACTTAATTTAAAGAGACTAGGACTTTAATTAAAAAAATCTTTGTATCTTACCAGAGTGTCTGGTACACAGTTGACGCTCAGTAAATATTTGCTGGCCGAATTAAATGTGTATGGAGGTGGTAATGATGGGAGGGTGTCATGCCAAAGGAAGGGAAGAGAAAAGGTACAGAACACACAGCTTTCCCTCTGAGGACTAATTTGAAAGGATTCAATACCCAACTGTGAGAAAGATATTTCCGACAATACTATTGACTGGGATTTATGAACTGTGCCCAGAGAACAGCAGGAATTTTAAGGCTATATGGACATAAGTGTTTCATAATGGTTTAGAAGTAAAAACAAAAGAGTTAGAGTCATTAAGATGTCCACATTTTCCAGTTTAAGTTTTGAGTTAATTTTCCTATTTCACATTTTTAAAGTTATTTATGGTAGACAAACTGCTATGAAATTTCTCTGTGACCTTAGGAAAGTCATTTAATGTCACTGGACCTCAAAATGCTTACTAAAGAAATGAAAGGGATACAGTATTCACACTAAAACAATATTTTTTTTTCACTGATATCTTAATAGTTTAATGAAAGGCATATTTTATAGGTTTAATATATAAGAATCTGACTTCACTCCCTGAGTTAACTGATGAGCTGTTCAGTAATCTCCCTACCCAATATGTTTTTTCTCATCATCTTGCAATAGTAGTTAAAATTCCCATCAGGATCTGCTTATGTTCAGGGTTACTTCTATGAGGTTCCTTTTAAAATGCAAACAAATTGTCTAGAGGATAGGTACATAAACTCATGAATACATATTCAATACGGATTAGTGATCTTTACAACGTAAATCTGATCAGGTCACTGCCTTACCTAAAAATCTTTGAGTAAGTTTCCCAGTGGGCTTAGAATAAAGACAACCTGCTTTTTGTGGTCTTTGAGTCCCTGCACATTCAATACCTATTTCCCTACCCACCTCTCCAGACTCATCCTCATTATCCTCCTCGGCTCTCTGGACTTCAGCCACTCCACCTTCTTCCAGTCTTCTGCAGTCACTCTGCTTCTGACTGACACTTGTCCCCTTAAGCACTTTTCTCTAGATTGCCTATTTACTGCCTACTTATCTTTCACTTGCTGCTTAATTACTGCTTTCTCAGGTCCCTAACCTTCATGACTAAGTCAAATTCTCTTAGTCCAGAGTCTCATAGCACCTTGCACCTCTGTTTCATTGACTTCATAGCTCTTTTATGATGATCACATTTCTGTCTTCCTTCCTCACTAGAATTTAAACTCCCTGAGGGGGGGATTATGGCTGCTTTTGCTTACTTTTATAGACTCACAGCCTATCAAGATACCTAGTATATATCATGCCCTCGACGAATATTTGTTGAATAACTGAATAAAAGTAGCATTTATCTAGTTATCTCTGAGCTTTAACAAAACTTGGAACTTTGTGAAATAAGATTTAAAACAGATTAAAATTCAAAGCTTCCCATTGGCCTACCAGAATGCACACTCTTCCCTCAACCTGTGTTCTCACTGATTCTCTTAGTCCCTTCCTTCCTGTTATTTTCTTTTCAACCACAGTGGTCTCCTTGCAGTTCTTCAAACATATCAAGCATACCTGGACCTTGGGGATATGGACACTGGCATTTTTCTCCTTGGGACTCTCTTCCATACTTCCACATTTCCTGACTTCTTTACTCAGAAGCTACCTTATTAGTGAGGTCTGTCATGGCCACCCTTTTGAAAGTATTATGCTCTCCATTCACTCCTCATACCAACATTTCTCATGCTCTTTACCATTCTTTTCTTTTTTCCAAAGCTATATTATTTCTAACATGCTATACAATGTACTTATTTATTATCTTTATTTATTTTCTGTTTCCCTTCTTAAATGTAAGATCCAGCATCCAGGTATCTCTGGTTCTTTGTTATAAACTAAATATCTACTTAGAGTACTGCCTGATGACATGTGGTAGGTGCTCAACAAATATTTCTTGAGTGAATGATGTGAAGGACATAGATAGGAACATTGTCCAGATGAGGTATAGAATGAAGAATACCAGACAATCAACATTCACTAGATTCCTGATGGAAAAGCAGTAGGACACAGGCAGGGTTTTAAAGACAATGTCATTCATGCCTCCTTTTTTTAAATTAGCTTTTACTAATGCTTATACATTAATAAACAACTTATGGAGAAAGAGTCCAATCTATACCAAAATAATCTATATAATATATAGATTTATGGACATGGTCATGCTTCTAACAAACGAGAGATTTCTGCCTTTGAGTTCTGTTATGTAAACATGGCAGATGGTTGTATAAACATAGTACTTAAGAACTATGTTTGGCAAGGGAACAAGAAATATTCTTACAAGGACATTCTGCACTTTTCTTTACAAGAACTAGAGAACTGTGTAATGTTATGAAGTCCCTTCCCCTCAAATCTGTTGAAAGTATCTATTACCATGACCACCTAAGTCAACTAAATTTCCAAACTGATCACTTTCGTGCTTTCACTCCTGTTGAATAATATTGGCAAATTTGGTATTTATTATCTTTATCATTAGGATAAGTATATTTGAATTTTTTTCTTCAGTATTGAAGTGTCCTAAATAACATTTAAAATAATACATTAAGAGGGAAATTAGCTTAAACTTCCTATTCAGTGGGAAATCATAATGAAGTTGGATTTAAAAATTAATTTTAGCAGACTTAGAGAAGAATTTGTTAATTCAGACTTGAAGTCACCCAAAAGATAATATAGACATCATTCTCAAGTACAGCTGCCGGGAATGTATTTAGTCTATCAATAAACAAAGAAGGATCTTTTGTTTCTTCTACTGATTGTCTGCTCTTTGAATCTTTTCATGATTTCTCTGCCTAGACCCCCTCTAATTTGTTTTCTTTTAAAATATGTTTTTGCACAGAATTTTGCCTCCTATAAAATCCACCTCAGTCTTCAGTCTTTCTTAAAGAATAGAAAGAGAAAGAGAACTAATCATACATGATCAACACTGTGATTTTCTCAATGAAATTACTTAGGTTACTGAATTTTTTTTCTATCCATGTTGTAGTTACACAAATTATTTACATTAAATTTTCTTATGATATTTGTCGTGTTGGCATTCATACCATATTTTATAGAAAGATTTCCAATTGAAGTCTAATAGTCTTGAATTCAAGTATCTAGAGAATACCTCTGTATATAATAATGACCAAAGCATGAAAAAAAAAAAAAGAGGAAGCAAAACAGAACTGTGAGCTGATGAGGTCATGAGATATGTGGTTTGAATCAGAGAGCTGTAAACCTTGTTATTCAAGAAACTGGAAAACTGTCATGCTCTGATGATGTAGTGGTTCGGTCCATTGCCTCTGAAGGAGTATAGACCACATATGCCTGGGTTCCAGTTCTGTGTCCCTGGGGAAACAACCAGTGCTAAGAGATAAATAAAAATAAAATAAAATGCTTCTTCCTCTGCTCTCTTCCCACCTGCCTGCCTAGTCACCTTCAATCCTGCCTGTACCTTTCCTTAAAAAAATAAATAAATAAACAAACAACAACAAAAAAAACCTGGAAAATGGAAAAGCTTCATTCTCTCCATGAATTTTAAAGAGTGAGCAAGCTTAAGCCACTGAACACAGCTCCCCAATGTTTCTAATTCCCTTATTATCAATGAAGGTAGACCAGATAATGCGGAGAGAATTTTACCTTAGGGAAATGTACTGCTGTGCATTTTCAGTAACTGTATAGTCCATTTCTGCCTCTATGCTTGAAAATTAACAGCATGTTAACAGGACTATTGCCTCACTGTGGCACTGTCTGTTTAGGATTAGGCCATTAAATATAAATGGAGATAATTGTTCCTGCACTTGAACATCAGAAAGATGGAACTAAGAGTAGTTTAACTGACATTTGCCTTTATGCTTGGTAAATAGAGGGCTGGATTTAAAAGTACAGAGGGATAAGAATTGCCATGTACTCAGTTACATAGCCAAAGCATCATTGATCAGAAACTGTGGTTTGTAAAAATGTTATAGTAAAAGTTAAATGAAACAATTCAGTTGAGCTTTGTTGAAACTGACTCAAATAGAATGTGCTAGAACTGTGCTTTAATAATGTACAAGCAGGTTTCTTGCTATTTGCCAAACTTTTTTAAAATTCAAAGTTATAATCATATGTGTTATGATAAGAACTGATATGGTATTTAGTGTATTTTATAACCTAGATGATTTCTGATACTTCTACCAAATGATGTCTTTCTGACAAGATAGTGAGTTTCTTTACGGATCTTAGCTACACTACTGACACAGTACTTAAAATAATCAATAAATATAAATCAAAATATGTTTGTAACATGATCCCTTTAATATTTTTAGTCAATTATAGTAACATCTCACTTGACAGAATTGAGCATTTCTAGCATTGTTTTAGGACCTTAGGAGATAGTTTTAGATTATTGGTAAAAACATGGGCTTTAGTAACAAGCAGACGCGTTAGAATCTAGATTCTGTCATTTGGTATTGTGTGATTTTGGGCAGAGTACTTAAAATTTTTAACTTTGGGCTTTTTATTAATAACATAGGGATAATAATCTCTGCTCACAGTACTGTTCTGAGAATAAGTGAACTAACGTTTTAAAAAGATATAACCACAATGCCCAGAACACCATAGATTCTTCTTTAACATATATATTCCATATAACATATGTAATACTTTTTATTATACATAAAAATAATTTGGGTTAGTTCAAGACTTTACCCAGTCTGTCTTATCTGGACACAGATAGTGTCCAGAATGTGGCAACAATTCTGGAGGATTATTTGTTTAATTGAAATGATTTTCAATCTTATTTTTATTATGTTTATATTTATGTATGTATATATCTTTTTATATTCTAAGCCTGTGTGCCTCTAATGAATCGCTGAACACCTTGAACCAATGTAAAATTAAATCAGAATTAATCTTAGGATTTGGTAAACACAATTGTTATGCCTGAATGGAGCCCTCTCAAAATTCATATGCTGATGTCCTCACCCCCAGTGCCTCAGAATGTAACTGTGTTTGGAGACAGGGCCTTTGAAGACTTAGTTAAGTTAAAAAGGTGGTCCTAGTCTAATATAACTGGTGTACTTAATATGAGGAGGAGCCTAGAACACCGAGATGACTAGGAATATATACAAACAGAGAACCAGGTGAGGGAATGGTGAGAAGGGACCATTTGCAAGTCAAGGAGGGAGGTCTCAGTAGAAATTAACCCAACTCACACTTGATCTTGGACTTCTAGTCTCTAGAACTGTGAGGAAATAAATTTCTGTTGTCAGTCATCCAGTCCATGGTATTGTGTTTAACTGTGAACATTAAAATTAAGTCCAATTCAATTTTAATTCTGCAGAAATTGAATAATTTTTTTTTTTAAATCTGGTTAACTACTTAAATTTACCCAGTAAAGAATGAATCTACTCTCAAGGGGTGACTTTATACCATGACCTTTGAAAACAGTTACAAATAAAGTATCAAAAGGCTTTGAAAGCTTAGGATCAATGTCAATCCAGTGGGCACCTTGATGTTTGTTTGACCAGCCATGTGAAGCCCTGTGTCCATTGGCATAAATCTGCACATTTCCCTGGTGCTATACTATTTTTTTTTTTTTTTTTTTTGGTAGCATGCTAAGTACATCTCCCTGCAGATGTGTTTGACCAGGTTTGCAGATTTCTGGTATCATTTGACTTATGTTTTTCTAACAGTTAAAAATATTTCCTTTGACTGACTCTGGGTGAGCCTCATTTTAACTGTCAGTTATGCTCCCATTTCCTTATTACTGTATTTACTTATTCCTAGCCTGCACTTTGGTTGCTGCATCCACATAGGTATCTCTCCAACATTTTGCCTGATTAGAATTGATTTTATTGTTTCAGCCAGTTAAAATTGCTTCCGGTTTCTTATACAGTCAACAAAAAGGAAAAGAGGCAAAGTATATGGTAGTTAAGTAAACATTCTGAGGTGGGTCTGTGTTCCCATATCAACTTTGTCTCTCCTAGTCTGATATGTTGAACTACCTCTCTTCATCTCAGCTTTCTTCTTTTTAAAATGATGGTTTCAGTGGTATCTGTATTATATGTCATTGTGAGATTAATGAAATGATATGTGTAAAACATTTAGCAGAGAGCCTAGCACAGTAGGTCCTCAAGAAATGCTTTTGTTATCACAGTGCGTGTTTCTAGAAAGTATCAACGTACCTCAGCAATGGCTGAGTTTCTGTAAAAAATATGTAATTGAAATCTAGTTGTCTTTGAAAAATGATAAATTGTTGCTATATTTCAGAAGTACCATTAAAGTGGATTACATGTCTTTTAATTTGAGTAAATCTTAAACAATAGTAGCTGGTTTTTAACCTAAATAAAAGAAATTCTGGAGGTTAAAATTGGACACATCTTTCTTGCTTTTTGCTTTTTAAATTGGTTTCTTTGAAGTCTTTATCTAAACAGAGGCTATCCAATATTTCATTCCTAATCTTATTTTGAAACTAGAGATATATGGATTTTGGATTGGAGAAGCAGAAAGTAACTGCATTTTAATAAGATTGATTTGGTTCAGCTAAAACAATATAACATGGGTAACTACACTTCCATTTAGTTCTAACTTCTCTCATTCCCAAAGGGCAGGATAACTCAAGCCCAAAAGGAACACATTTATTAAGACTGACTAGGAGTGCATTCTGACACACATGAGGTAGAAAACACACATTCATTTTGTGGATGGGAGGGGGTTCATCTTGTAAAGTTCCTACTTACAGATCTCAGGAAAAAGTCACCATTGCTTGACATAAGAGAGCTTGAAAACTGTGGAAGAAGCCTCTAGAAATGTTCACCATGTCTGTCATAACAGATTTTCATGGTGGAATGAGTCATACTCTCATTCAATTTTTGTTAATTTACTGACTGGACTAAAAGTGTTGCTTAATATATATTAAAGACTAGAAACCATTTTCTTTTAAAATTACTTTTTTGAGAAATATTTAATGCAAATTCAATTTTATAATCTCTTTCCAACTTCACCAAATTTCTACCCTCAAAGCAAGAAAACCTCTGTAGAAACAAAAAAGAGCTAAAATTTTACTTCAAACTTTTTTCTAAGTAGATAACGTTCCATTCACAACCAGATAAAGATATCTTTGTATCTTACTTATTGCAATAATAGACCGGATGAATTCTTGGTTTAACCTGAATATTTTTAAATGCTCTATATGTTCAAGTTCTAAATTGCATGTTTTAAGCATATTGCTTTGAAATCCTCTTAAAAATGCATACTGAATTTTGATGTGTTCTAAAACAGTCATGAAAATTAACATTTCCCTCAGCCCAGGGCCAAACAGATTTTTTTTTTTTTTTTGCAGGGCCAAATTAGAATCTGCCTACAGACTTCAGATTTTTTTTTAAAAAGGTAGCAAGAAGGCAACTTTTTAAAGTCAGAAAAAGCAAAGTAATCTTACATGGCTATCTTTTTTTTGTAATCTAAGTAGCTGAGGAAAAGAATAATCTTTTAACTTAGCCTGAACCCTCCAGACTGTGTAGATGTTAATAGATCTTTTCCAAGATGTAAGCAGGCATAATGGTACTTTATATCCTATAGGCAACCAGTTGTTTTAATGTAGAAATATAAGTTACTGGTAGTGGAACTTGCAGGGCATGTTAAGTAGGTACTCATTTTAGATTTTTTTTTTTTTAAGGATTGATATTTGAGCAGTTCTAATGTGTTGTATGGAATTGGCAGGTCAGAAGTCAGAATCATGGATTTACTAGTTACAGATTATTATTTCTACCTGCTCTGAAGCTGTATAGGTGGAACTAACAGCATGGATCATAATAAACATTAGATTGGGTACAACAATACAAAAACAATGCCCATGGCCTCAGGAAAGGAGGGATAGCATAGAGCAGTCCAGAAAGAGATTGTCTGGGAAGATCTTGTGAATTTGGAGAGTACCTGATACATAAATCTGGATATAGGAGTATAGAGTCAGAAACCATTATAACATTCAAGAGACAATTATAGGCACCAATAATAAACCTGTGAATTTGTTAGATGTTGAGTCAAAAATTAATTAGATGTCTCTACCCTTAAAGAACCAGAAGTCTGGTGAAAGACTGTAAGAAAATGAAAGAAATAGAGCCTCGAGTAAATGATAATAAAAATACTGCTATTAAAAATGTTTTAAGTGCTTAAGATGGTCCAATCTCTATCTCAAGCTTATTAGAATTAATTTCTGTGTATTTACCAATTCATTAATTTAGGTACAATTATTATTTTCTTGCTGCAATTAAGAAAATTGAGATCAGGAGAAATTAAGTAACTTGCTCAAGATCACAAACCTAGTAAGTGGTGTTGTAGCTAAGAAAAGGGAAATATGGAAATAGAATAAGAACAGAAGAGACAGTAGATAGATGGATAGATAGATGATACATATATACATTTTATATATATGTAGAGTTAGATATAGATTATAGGTATTTACATATTTCTTAACATATGTGCACATGTGTATATAACCAAATGTGTGTACCTACACAAACACTGTAAATATATTTTGTATGTTCCTATTTTTCCAATTTTCTCTATGCCATTACCACGCCTGGACCTTACTTCATGCATTTTCTCATTCTTTGTGTTTGTCTACCAAGATCAGTTCAAATTTTATTTCACTAATGAGTCCTTCTCTGAAGATTCTTGATAGAAATAATCTTTCCCCCCTCCAAAATATCATTGGCTTATTCTTGTTCATGTACTCACTGTTTTATAAAGGACACTACAGCTAGTTGCTTTTCTCAAAAGAGTCAACTTAAAAATTATTTCCTGCATGTGCAAGGCACACATGAAATGTTTCTTGATGTATCAGTGCATAGATTGGAGCAAGTAAACTCTGAAAATTCATACATTATTGCTCCCTTGTACCAGTGTTTAATATGTCATTGGTTTATGTGGTTCCATTAATGTTACAGTTCTAGTGTCTAGAGCACTGGCCATATTGTAAAACCAGAGATCCTTAGAATATATGAGACTTAGATCATCTTTGGAGCCCTTAATAAATCTGGCTTTCAAGATGGTCATTTTAAATGATAGAGTAAGAAGGACTGAAACCTTGAAAGCTCATTGATGTCTTTACAGTTTTCTTTGAATCTATCCCAGAGCAGTTACCCTCTAGTAGGATAAACTCTTATGATCTTGGTAAAATACCCTGTGTTCTCTGTCACACTGCTTTTAATTTACTGTGCTTACAGAGTAAAATTAACCTACCAAGACATTATGTTGACTAAAATTTCTTAGTACCCAAATTCCTCTCCAATCTTAGTATTGTCTAAGCTATTTCAAAGTTTTGAGAGTGAGTTCTAGTGGTAACCAGAGTCTAGATTTCTTCAGCTAATTAACAAGGATTACACAAAAAATGTGAAATTATAATTTTGTTATTCTTGGGTTGGACTTGGCTGAAAATTAAATTCTTTGTCTAGGAATTACAAATTATCAGTATAATGGATTATAATGGAATCTCATGATCTGTTCAGTGAAAGCCAGTATTCTAGGTGTGAAAGAGTTTCATGATGAGAGTTCTCCTCATGATCTAGTAAATTAAGAAAGATGTAATACAAATCTTTGATTCATTTGTTTGTCTATATAATCCATCTATAAGAAATTTGAGAAACTGTGAACCTCTTGTGTTAATGTGACTGATGAACACACCCACTGCATGAAATTTTGAAAAAAAGGGGGATTATATATGTTGCCGGTTCTACAAAATATAAGGGTCCCTCTTGTTAATCCTAATTTATAGTTCCACTGAGAAAGTTATGTTTGCTAGTTGAGGGAATGAATTTTCTTTAAATCCTTTTCAAAATCTCTCCTGAAAAGACTCTACTTGAATGAACTGATCATTGTATATTTAAGTGTTCAAATTGATGATTAAAAATTAAATAAACACTTAGGGATGGAAAAACATGAATACATATTCTCTCCCCTCCCCACCCTCTTTGTCTTCTTTGTCCATACCAGATTATACAAGGAAGAGTTGCATTGAGAAATTATGCAGCAATATGTATTATCTATTACATGCATGTGTTCCAGACCAAAGTCTTATAGAATGGATAGAAAGAAAAATGAGTGTATATGATAGTATATAATATGAAGACTAGGGAAATATGTTAGAAATTGTCATGGAAAGTAACTGTGGAAGGAAAGGAAGTTTTCTCAAAACACTGTAAGTGTATATAAAATATTTTTTAAAGCTTAGAAAAATTTACAATATCCTGCAAGGTAAAGTTGCACTTATTATATTCATCTTACTGATGAGTGCACTAAAGAGTAAAAAGTTTGGATAACATTTCAAAGTTAGTAAGAAGAACTAGGTTATATTGCCTACATTGTACCCATATTATCTGACTACAGAGGACTATAAAAAGGGGCAGCTCCCTATTTCTGTCTCATAGTATACTATTTAATTTATCCTCAAAGTTTGACATTTATAATTCAGAAAATGATGTTTTTTGTCCTATGAAAAAGAAGCTTGCCATTGTAATCGATACTTGTAGGACATGTGGTGTTTATTAGCTTTTGTTTTATTTTTTGTAAGATAATGAATTATACTTTTATCCCTTGTTATTTGAAGCACAGGTTTCAGATATGTGGGATGTAACAAAATCAAAATATTAATTTTTCAAGAAGAGATAATCCTAACAATGTTGGTCTTATTAGCTCAAATAATTAATAAATTCCAAGTCTAAGAGCATTGGGAAAAAAAAAATCAAACAAGGAAATGAAACCAAACAAAATTCCAGTAAGATATAATCCTTTTGACCATTAATGTTAATTTGAAAACCTATGATCAACACTATCTTGTTTCTATCTAATGCCCCACTGTGAGTCCTTGTCATGGTAAGTATCTGTAGTTAGAGGCAGAAATAAGGCAGTTTCACATTTTCAAAATTTGGAAAAGGAAAGCGCTGTAAAAAAATACTTTCTAAAGTTTGCAAAGCAAAGGACTTTCAATTACAACTGCAGAAAAGTTTTCTAATAAATCCTTATAAATACATGGGCATTTTAAATTTGGGTGATGAATGTTATTAATTACCTTACCAAGCCAAATTCTTTGGAATTAACAAGGTTTTTTTAGAACATTCAACTCACATATTTAAGATTCCGGGTTTATGATAATATTCACAGTACAGTGTTGATGCTCAACTGTTATCAATAACATTCATTGATTCCTCTATTTATTTATGCATTTAATATGGTACTATATACTTGGGAGATAGGGTGGAATATGACACAATTCCAGATCTCAAGAAACCACAACTTTTTGGAGGTGATAACATCATAATTTTCCAAGTGCTCATTTCTTTTCATTTTGTATGCAAAATGTGGAGTGATGGATAAGAAGGTTTGGAGGTAGAAGCCCTGGTTCTCAGTCCTTCTTCTACCATTTAATAACTATGTTCTATGTTCTATGTCTATTGTTATTCCCAACAATAAAATAAGACAGGAAATCACACATTAAGTTATAAGGATTATGTGACATAGTGCATGTGAATCACTAATTTTGGCCTTGCATATTCAAACTGATCAAAAATATTAGCCATTATTATCATCTGATAACCTGAATCTGCACATGAATTATTTTCTCTTTTGCCTCAGGAAAGCATCAAACAACTTATTTATGGATGTACAGATTATAGGTAGAAATATTGGATTCAAACTCAAGTTTCAGGGCCCAGTAATTTACATGCATTATATTTTTTTCTTTCTTCTATGTTAGATCTCTTCTGAAATAGCTTCATTTCTATGACTTCCTTAAAAGGATAATGCCTATAATAATATAGTAACAGTTCTTTCTAAATTTCCCATTTTTCTGGCCTATTTTGCTAAATCTTCTGTAAGAGAAATTCTTTTTACTCTCTTAGAGAAATATTTATAATATTACAGCATGATACTTATTGCTAAGTGATGAATAATAATTATGGGAGAAGTTGTTAATTTTTTTTTGCAACAAATATCACTGTATGATGGATCCAGTAACTTTAGTCTTACTTTGTAGTCATTAAACACAGCTAAAATTTTTTTTTAAAAAGATATTAGGCAGGTATTAAAGCTTTATCAGTTATGTTTTCAGGCTAGAGTTGTCTTTTTTCTTTATCTTTTTTTTTTAACTAGCAAGTTATGTACCCCATTGGAATCCATTGCTGTGGCAAGTTTTTCTAGGCTGATACTACACAGAGGAAAGTTTGGCTTTGAGTTTTCTTCTTTCTGATTTATTTTATTCCTTGGTTGTGTAGTGGTCAAGGGAAAAGTTTCCCCATTTCTGAGGTTCTTCAGAGTCTGGATGAATGAACAAATTAACATTAGTTGCTACTAGTTAGAGAAAAGCCCAGACTTAATAATACCGTACATATGAAGAATTTACATGGCGGTAAATTCTGAGGTTGCTGGGGCACACACACACACTTAAATCTTGAGCTGAGGCATGGTGAACTCAGGGGAACAGAGAAAGAGTCTCCAAGTGGCAAGGAGGAATGACTCATCCCAGTCTTATTCTAAAAGTATAGATAAACGACTCCCCTTTCTACATTATTCTGGAGTATGGGGACAAGAGATCATTTCCTGATTAGGAGAAGGATAGAGGCTTAGGGAGTGGCAGATGGCTTCTTTGATTAAGGCAAAGACGAAAAGTCTATAAGAATAAGAGCTTCTCCTTTGCTTCTGGGTCTGCTGTCTTTCACTATCCTTGTTTCTTCCTATTACAGTAGGGCATGCATAGGAGAGCAATTCTGAGAAACTTGGGGTGTTATGTTTTAGTTCCATCAGTTGCTGATTTACATTGTTTCTGAAAAATATTAGAATAACTATACATGTGCAAAAGCATAAAGCAAATAAAGACAACTCTTGGACCCCCATCTAACATTATGCTAACTATAAAAGATGTCAAGATGTTTTTGTTAAGATGTTCACCTTTTAGTACCTGTGCAAAAGCATCAAGGAGGAATATGTTGATCATGAGAAAACATCTCATTAATTGATAACCAAAATACCTTCATAAACAGGAGATGCAGACATGTTGTCAGTTGTTGGCCATTGTAAACTTCTTGTTTCATTCCATCTTTTTTGGTGGCAGTACACAAACTGTTTCATGAATTAATCCTGGTTAACATTAAAAAATAAATTTTTCTAAGCGTAATGTGCTACCTCATCTCTGTTCATTTGTCGACTTTCATAACTATTATTTTTTTATTCAGTCAATTTTGCTTACCTGGAATTAGGGTGTTTCAAAATCAAGTACAAATTCAAAATGTTTTTAATATAAGAACTGTGACGACTCTAAAGGGAGTATCCATATATCAAATTCCTTTGTGACTTTGTCTTCTACTTAATCTAGACACCGTACAGATAGGATTCCAGGCAGAGGGGGACAGTTTCTCAAGTTTACTTGTGCAGGTGATTAGAGGTGACTGAATTCACATCTCAGAGGATGAACTCAGAAATGGGTCACGATTTTTGGTAGGAGGGGTGAGTTAGTTGTCTACAGCTAGATAGCAGATGTGGGGGGGTAGAAAACTCACTATATAGTTATAAAATAGGGGAAAGAGAATAAGTAAAGAATACCAAAGGATGTTGAAAGAATACACTGACATATTTATAGTTGACACTGACTGATAGGAAAAAAAATTTAATAAGAAAATTTTATTTTTGAAGTGTTCAGGGATTTTTTTGCTTAGGTACTATTATATTTCTTTTATTTTATTAACATTTTATTGGTGTATGTACTTTTATCTTATAATTTATGCCTAATGAATAAATTAATATATAAGATATAAATCTATATTGTTTCAGTATTTTTTTCTGATTATAAATGTTTTAAACTCAATGTAAAATTTCATGAAATAAATAACTGTATAAAGTATAGATAATTATATTTCTCAGATGAAACTATTGTTAAATTATTGGTAACAATATTTTAGACTTTAAAAAAACAATATTCCCAGAATACACACATATTTAATCATAGGAACATCAGATGGTATATGTGAGATCATTTTCTTATTATTTATTTTAAACATGGAGCCATTCCAGTCTGTAGGCTTGTTTTTTCAGTTAATATAGTTTGATTATTGTTCCATGTCAGCACAGATAGATCTATTTTCAACATTTTTTAGTTATATAGTATTTTACTGCTTCTATATACCAAAATGTATATAACCAAAATATTGATAGAAATTGTTACTAATTTTTCAGCATTAAAAAGAATACCCATTTATATGCATATCTCTACTCTATTTTTATGTATAGTTGTTCACTTATGAGTACTTCTCTGGAATAAATATCCAGAAGTGAATTGTTTATTATAGTTTTTAATTCTCAAAATAATCCTGCAAAATAAGCTTATTATTATTATATTTATCTTATTCATGAGTGAATTAAACAGTAAAAAGAGTAAACAACCCTCCAAAGTCATGTAGCTGTAAGTTGAAGAACAATATTGTATATACCTATATTGTGCTCATATAATCTGACTGTAGAGCATTACATAGTTGCCTCATTATTATTTTTGCCTTAGTATTTTTCTCATAACACTTTTGAAGTTGGAATATATATTGCTGTTGATGCTATTTTAACACTGTCAACTCAATGACAGAATGATATAGATGCCACTAGTAATATTTATGTACATTTAGTTGTTATTACTGGTTCCATGACTTGTAATCCTTCTACAGACATCGAAGGACCTTGAAAGCAGAAACCTGAATCCTAGTTGTTCTCTGAAAATCTTCTTTTAAATACTTACTTAAATAAAAAAGTATAGTAACTAAAGTTGTCATAGTGTCAAAAATAGGAAGAACTGGACCCAAAATGTGAAGAATTTCAACTAATTGATTAAATTTGAATATCCATTACTATGTATGCACAGAAGTGATATTTGATTAAAGTTCAAGTTTAAATGTAAAAGAGCTTGTTGAGTAACTAAAAAAAAATAATAGAAAATGTCAGTAGTAAAATTCAATGTTTATTTCTCTTGAACGTAATATAAAATAATTCCTTGCAATTAGTTGCTTTTTAGAATCAATGAAAGATATTAGTATCTACCTTCTGGAGTTATTATAAGAATGACTTCAAGTCTTTAGAACACAGGGCCTAGCATATGAGGAGCATTTGATAAATGATAGTTATTTAAATTATTTAATAGAATTTGCAAATTTTCCTCCTAAAGGGGTTAATTAATTTACAATACCAATGTAGCCATTTTATTACAGTAATTTATAATCTAAAATATAATTTGGTATGATTATTTACCAAAGAAAATAAAGCTGTTATCTCAAAGCTATCATATGTAACCATGTATCTTCTGTGCAAATGAAAGTAGTTAAACTGCTGTAAGTCTTTAAAAAAGTCAAAACCTCAGACGCGTTATATAAATGACATAACTATTTAATTCTACCTATTATTTCCTAAAATACATGTTTAAGATTTTTGGATAATGTGTGAGAATGAAGTAAGAATGAAGACTGAATTTTCACCGATGATTCTTTGACTTCTAATAATCATTTTTCATCAGATGCATATTTAAAAATTTTTTTGAATACTAAAAGAAATTTCTTAGATGCTCATTTTTTTATAAAATTGTAGTGAGAACATACTAAATAACTGAATTTATGATAGCTTTGATACATATATTATATATATATATATAAAATCAATCAGCTTTTCCATGCAACTCAATTTTGTTTGTTTTAGACACCCTGATCCTTTACTAATTCAGTTTTCTGATCAATGCAAGCTTGACATTGCACTTTGACTTTAAGACATTGGAATTGTTATCCCTTACTCAATTTTTCATTTCAGATGTAGGAGTGTTCAACTGCTCTAGTTAGGAATTAGAGAAATAAAAGTTTTTAAATAGAGGTAACAGAAAACATTTACCTATCATTTTTTCATGAGGTATCTCCTGCTTGTGGTCACATTCCTATGATTTTCACATGTTCATTTTTGAACCTAGAAGTAATTTTCCAGTCACAAGAAAACATTTGAAGAAAAATTCTGAATCTTTTTAACTTTCTACGAATATGTTTTGTTTTCCAAACTTATTTAGGATGTATGATATGTTCATCATTTACTATTTTCTTTTTCTCTTTTCCATAAGGAAACATTGGCTAATCAGATGGAATCTCTCTTGGCAGATATTGGTTGAGGCTTTGTTGTGGGTCATGCAACAGGCAATATTAATATTTGCCCAGAAGACTGTAAACCACTTGCAAGACTGATAAACCTTCACTCTAAGATCTTTGAAAGAATGAGTGATGCATTGTCTACCTTTATCCATATGTCACACTGTCCCTTCAGCTTCCACAGACTAAAAGAGCAGAGACAGTAGGTACAAATTAATTTCTGTAAAAGAGTTAGACAAGTCAGGAGAAAATCCTTTAGTTAGAGACAAAGTTCATTTTCTAGATAATTTGACTTTTTCATAAGTTTCATAAGAGGAGATACCTAAATGTTCATACTTTCAAAACAATTAAAATACGTTGTGACTGCTGCCATCTCTATGAAAATTAGGATTCTATTGGTAAGGAAAATATAGAAAGCACACAAAACACAGTATTCACATCTCTATAGATATTCATCACTCGCTGCCATATTATGTGTTCAAGTCACTTGCTGAAATGGGTCCTTTCATTTAGTCATCCTCTCAAACTTTTGCTTTCAGAGTTGTTTGTATATATTCCAAGGGTTGACCAAGTGAAAGGGTGATTTGTTGCAAAAGTATTGATGTTATTGTGTTGTTTCTGGGGGATATCTGAGGAAAAAGTTTAATCTGTTTTGCTGCAGGTAGCCAAAAATTAGGTCATCCTTGGATGTCCACAACAAGTCTAAGAAATTGCCATGCTTACATAGAGAACAGCATGGTACAGCTTACCTGAATAGGGCTGTTGAGGCAGCATATTTTACACTTAAAAAGTATCAGGCCTCATGCCAGCCTATCTAGTACAGTAGTTGTTAAGATACGCAAACAATTGTAATTGAAAGTGGAGTCAAGCATTTAGAGGCAGAAACGCTAATTAGAACTAATTGACAAGTGTTATAACACTCACCAGGGTAGCTCTTTACATAGGAAAATGATAGTTATGTAAATACAGTGATTAATTGTGTTCACGTAGCCATTATTTTTCTTCTTGGCATCAAGCATGACCAAAACTTGGCCATTGATGACAACCTCAAATTTATGATAGATTTCTAAGTGAACATTTCTGTTTCTCAAGCCAGTTTTGCTTTGGTTGTATGTATGTGTGTGTATACATTATGGGTGTGTGTATATATACATATATGTGTATGCATGTATGTGTGTATATGTGTATCAACATACATGTTTTGTATGTAGTATGTGTTTTATCACATTTTTATATGTGTGTGTTTTACTACATCCGTTGGATATAAATACAATTTGTAACTCTAGTATCTTGTAAAAGTTCCTCTCAATTCACTGACATAATGAAAAATTATTCCAGGCTGCTAAGCATAAATACAATTAGTTCATTATCTCTTTGTGATTTGAATAATCTGGTAATAATGCAAAAACAAATTTTCAAATCTATCAATCTAGCATCTGTCAGAAATACTACAGTTCTCTTAACAAAAATAAGTTTTATTGAATGCTTTATCTATAAGTACCTCTTACCATATTAAAATTATAATATGAAGCTTCCTTAAAATAGAGGTTTCACTAAAAGCAGAACCAAAAAAAGATGCATTTGACTACTTCTTATAACATGAGAAATGGCAAGGGGAAGTTTGTTAGTGTCTGATCAAAACCAGACACTCCAGATGGGAGCTGCAGTGCAGGGGCTATAGGTTTAGAATAGTTTGAAGATCTGGGTTCAAGCTATGATTCTATCACTAATTATCTATATAACCAAGAAAAGTCACTTGAGTTCTTCTGCTCTGTTTTCTTGATTTAAAAAATGTGAGAAATGAAACAGATGTTTTCCAAGGTCCCGTTTTCCTTTGAAAAAGTAATTCATTTCAAGTTTATTTTGAAATATTTTCAAGGTATGTTCACAAGAGTGAAGTTAAACCTGTTTTCACAGAGGGTGTTAAGAGTCTCTAGTGATGTTAATGGTAGCTCAGACTTGGGGTTGAGTCCTGTTTGATTTTTGATTCTTATGAAGTTTACCCATTTCCTTAGGGGTGGGGGTGGGAATTGAAGAGATAAGGAAACCTGACAATCTTACATTGAGTTACTCTTCAGTTCTCTTTTAATTACACATCTGTTATAAACCATTTTCTAAAATTTATTTATATAATTTTAGAGCAATGAAAAGGATAAATTTGAAGGAGTTGACAATCCACCTCTACATAAAAATCATACCTCTAAATAAATCTTTTTTGAGAACATGTTTGTTTCATTTTGCAACCAAAACCATTACAACCTCTTCTACAATGGAATTGTAATTTGATGAAAGAATTTTATTTTGTGTTACTTATTGAATACTGCCTGGTTATTGCATTTGTTGCAAATTATTACAACCTGGTTAGTTTAAAACAGCAGAAATGATTCTATTATAGTTCTGGAGGCTGAAATCAAATGATCCACATGGCTGTGCTCCTATTGAATACTCTAGGAAAGAGTCTTCCATGTCTTATTCCTTGCTGACAATCTTTGTTCTTTCATGGTTCATGGAAGCAGCACTGATTTCTGTCTCTGTTGTCACATGGAGTTAACCATTTGTATTTGTTCAAATCTCTCTCTACTTACAAGTATACCAGTCATTTGATTTAGGACTCAAATTAATTCAGTGTGCCTAAATTAACGAATTGCATGTGTGAAGACCCTATTTCCAAGAAGGTCACATTTTGAGGCTTTGCATATACTTGAATTTGGAAGAGACTATTCAACTCAGTAAAATTGTCACCTAAAGAAAAATGACATCCCAACAAGCATTTGATGACAAATATTGATATTTTAATTTAAAACTCAAAAGTTCACTAAAACCTGTCCCTTTTTTTTTTTTGCCCTTCCCCTTTTGCTTCCCAGTCCCAGGTCAAGTACCCTGATCCTTGGACTCTACATGGTCTGCATGTACGTTAACTGCCTCAAGGGTGCACCAAAATGTCACTTTTAAGAACTGTTAGGAATAGGTATTAGATAGTATTTTCAAGTATGGTTTGTATTAGCCAAACCACAGTACAAACAACAGAAAGTAATAATTTTCATAATAAACTTTAAATATATGAAATCTGTGGAATGACACACATAATTGAGTGCATGCCAAGTATATGGAGTTAAACAATTTTGAGAAGTCAAGGCTATGGTTGAAAATGTAATAGAAAAAACAAAACAAAAATGCCCAGACATAATCCACACTTCTTTCAACCTTAAATTCTTTCCTTTATGACTTTCCCCTCTTCAAAAGTATTTTCTTCTCCATTTCTCCTTCTAATACAGTATTACGTATCTGCTATTCTTTTTTTTTTTTCCATTTTACCCTCTTTTTCCTAACATCGATTTTTATAATTTTGTTTTTAGCTCTTTGATATGAAAGTCAGAACTGGTTTAAAAGTGATTTATTAAACTTGACTGTCACCAGTGGCTTGATGTAATTTAACTAGAGTTGTTTTTTAAAAAGAAGATACCATTACTCCTCTATTAATAAATTTTAAAAAACTTGTAATTATCACCTTTTGCCTGAATCCCTCACTTCTCTAATGAGTTTATAGTAGTGTTTTAATTAAAATTTGACAGTAAAAGAATAAAATGTTATTTAAATTTATGCTTCTAAATAATACATTAAGCTCAAAACATCAACACAGACATTTGATTGGAGGGAAAGATGGGGCCATTGTAGCAAGATATCATATGTTCATTGAAATATTAAGCAGTAAAATGACATCAGATTTGTATATATTTTTAGGGGATTTATCTTTTTAAAGGATGAAGAAAAGTGAGCAGTATAATGTGGAAATCTATGTTTCTAGAGCTGAGTCGTTAAACCAAATAGTTCCAGTGATAGTTATATGGGAAATGAGTGATTTAAAAGAAGTATAGAATATAGAATTGATAATATAGCTTAAAAATTGAATGTGAAAGATTTGAGGATGCCATGTAAGTTTTTGGATTAGTCAATCTGATAGAGTGGGGCAACTTTAACATTCTAGGGGATATAAAATATGGATGATTTGGAAGTAGGATTTGGAAAAAAAGGGTTGACTTTATATTTGTAACCTGAATGCATATGGAGTAGACATAAAGACAGTAGATTTGAAGCTCGGGAAAAATACATTAGTCAAGAGAATTTTAAATTATTTAATTTTCTCTCATATTTCCCAGAAGACAATTTTGATTGGTTTATGAATAACTAAAAATGAAAGTAGTAAATTTGTGGCAAAAGAGAAAATAAAGGTGACATATTAGAGAGTCACAACTGAAATTGGTTAACAAAATGAACTGATACAAGGTCTTTTACAGTTGCTTAAATGGGAGTAGAACTATTTCTCTAAGCTTTCTAGTAACAATCATTTTATGGGACTTATCATCAATGTTAAGAGGGCAGACAGTTTTATGATTTTGTAATTCCCGTATCCTCAGAACTTAGAAGAATATTTGACATGCAGTAATTGTTCAGTATTTGTTAAATAAATGTATGAAATAATCCATAGATTTTAAAATTATTTTTATTGGCAATAATTATTAACCTTAGGTAAAATACCATATATATTTGAGATAACTTATATTATTTTTTTCCCAAGGACATTTATGCTTGATTAATTCCATTTCCCTCAAAGTATTAATATCATTTTCATTTTAGGGAAGGGGAAATATCTAAGTTTCCTTTAAAAAAATTTTTTATTTAATATTGGCTTCAGAAAAGGTTGCTTAATAACCTTTATCATAATTGTCAAAGAGGAGTGTTTATTCTTAATCAAATTCACAATTAATGGTAACAAGAAGGAGGGTAATTGGACTTTTATTTCCTCTGGTTTTAAGATTTGCAGGATTTTTATTCCTTACATCCAGGCAGAAGTTGCTTCCATTGCCTTGTTTTCCTATTTCCTATGAACATACAACCAATTCTTATGCCCTTGGTCTCCCTGAAGAATAGAGGAAAACAAACTCAGCTGGCATTGATGAGGGTCTTTCTAAGCAGAGTTCATTTAGAACAAGGAAATTGTGACCATGAATTTAACTTTGTGGCATCTTTGCTGAGGAGAGAAAAGACAATCATGTAATTTGTATTAAATGCCAAAAAACTTTCTAAAAACATGAACAAAATGACAATTAAGATTTCTCTTATCAGAAACACAAGAGATTGTTACCAGGTATTCTGCTTTCCTCTGAGTTCTAGGATGTTCTTTTTGCCTCTCCTCTTACATAACTCCACCCCACATCCCACAGTAAAAAGAGCTCAAAGCAATTTCAAATTTTTGCAAATCAGTTTCCTTGGAGGGTAGTTGCTATATCCTCATTTGAATAGAGGTTTTAGCAATAGCACAAGTTTCATTTTCCTCTTCATTCTATGCTAGCCAAGCTTTCTATCTGAAAGTCCTGAATATCTGTTTCTTTCTAGCACCACTATTCAACTTCATGCTTATCCTGTGAACTTGCTGGACTTTTGAATAATAGGATCATGGGGTAGAAGCCAGCACTGATCACCAAGTGCTCTCTAAGGTTTGCACCTGGTCCATGGTAGCTCTCATGTGACCATCTCATGTTATAATTTATTTGAAAATGCAAAATGCAAAAAATCATGCTTCATTATGTTGGGTAATACAAATTGTTTCCTGAGCTTTAGATGATCTTTGTCATTCATTAGGTTTCTACTTACTAGGAAACAAAGCTCAAATTTACAAAAGACTTTACAGATGCCTGTCCTCCATTATACGGGATGATTGATCAAGAATCTGAGTTAGCATGAGTCTCATGAGTCTATTCAACTTGGAAGGTGGAATGAAGATGATAAAGTATGGTATTAAACTTTACAACACTTGTATATATTTTAAAACCTTAGTTCAAAGTATAATGTGGATAATATTTAAAATATATTTTCAGATGTATTGCTGTATCTTAAT
Source organism: Solenodon paradoxus (assembly GCA_004363575.1). Taxonomy (NCBI): domain Eukaryota; kingdom Metazoa; phylum Chordata; class Mammalia; order Eulipotyphla; family Solenodontidae; genus Solenodon; species Solenodon paradoxus. The sequence goes on along the minus strand of RJWH01000129.1, from coordinate 1,281,858 downwards.
CCTTCTGTTTTCTCTGAGACTTCTCACTTAATGATACTTTGAATTTTGTGCTGCAGGGCAGTAGTACATGCTCTCTAGAACATTATCTTCACTCAAATTTTATAGCCCACTTAGATTTTTATTTAAGACCATATCAAGAAAACTAGTCTTACAAACGAACTAAAAAATAACAATGGACACTAACAATAGAACTGAGGTTACTAGAGGGGAAGGCAGTGGAGGGTGGGAGCAAAAGGTATAGGGAGTTGAATGGACAGTGATGAAAGATTATGAGAACTTTTGTTGTAGACTTGGTGTGATATCACATATTTGAGAGTAAATGTGCAAACCTAAAGTGTACGTTGTGTTGTAAATCAGGTACCTCAATAAAAAAAAAAAGAAAACCAGTTTTTGAGAAGAGATACAATTTTGTAACTTTCTCTAGTATATCAAATCAAGCTCAGAATCCAGATCATAATGTATTTTCTATAGTATAGAAATGATGTTTTTCTTGGTAAGGACTCTCAAACATGAGATTGACAATCCTATAGTAAAAAGAATATACAATAGAACTGAAATCTGCCCCCAATGGTCTCCAGGATTTATGGGCAAGAGAAAGTATGGTGATTGATAAGAAAAACAAACAAAAAAAATCAGAGTTCTAATTTTTAAATACTCTCCATCCTTACTCCCATCATTGTTGGGTTCAATGAGAAGGAATCAAATGAGGAATCATAGGGCACATGAACTAGTGATGTTCTTTTATTGGCATGCTAGCAATGTGTTTTTATAGGTATGTTGCTGTCTTTCAGGAGAAACCTCAAACCAAAACACTTCCAATATGGCACTGGGGGACAGGAAGAAGGGAAGATTTATTATGTAGAAAGTGTTGACACTTCTCTATGGCATATGCATAGCACACAGCAACCATTATTTGCCCCATGAGGAGAAATGTCTACTGATATGACAGGTGGGCCATCATATCTTGGTTAAGAGTAAAGAGGTCATCTTGTATGGAGAGTTTTGACACCAGAGCGTTGGGTGCCAGTGTATCACAATGAAAATAGTGAATGACTGCAGTAGCTTTCAAGTGTTACCAGTCTAGGAAGCATCTCATCTAACCACTCCACAATGATTTCAAGCATCTTGAAGGAAACATGTACCTTGAAAAGTCTCTCATTTCCTACCCAGTGTGGGGCCACGTGTCAACACTGTTCTCTAGGAAAGATGCGCTCTCAAAGGGGAGCCAGGATGGGGAATATAACTCTAGAAGACTGAATATTTTCTTGAATAATCTAGTCATAAACACAGGTACCTATAAAAGTATTTTAATTATTAAGTCGATCTACGTGTAGCTAATAGACCAAATTATAGGTACTTGTAATCCTCTTTATGTTACTTAGAAGAGTGAATAATATTTAAGGAATCAGATTAGTTGTAAAAAATTAAAGGTATTTCCACAAAGGGATGCAAGTATATTTGAGATCCTATTTGAAATTGTATTTTATCTATGTCCAGCTACTTAGGAACTGGTAAAAATCAAGGAGACATTTAAAAAAAATTATATATAACCAGTGTTTCACAGTGGAAAAGAAAAAGACGTTAGGCTCATGGAGAAATGAGTGTGGATGATACTATTAAAATTTTGTAGTCCATTTGTAATTTTAGGAGGTGTATAATGAAAGAAGACATGGCTTCTCCTATCAAAGTAATTCCTTGGGAGAAAAAAAGAAAGAACTGATTTGACTAGGAGTATAAATGAGTTTAAATAGTGTCGATTCTGTCATTTTAAGAAAGTTCTCAGACTCAGGGTACCCAGTTCTGTTCAGGAACACAGAAAACTCTGTCTTTATTCTGATGGACGAAATGAGAGATTATTCTGAACAGCTGATTTTTATCCAAGTCATTCCAGTCAGTGTTTGTTTGAGATTTCTTCCTACTAGGCTGTTTATCACTCTGACTTTCTTTGTTCTTCCTGACTTTGATCTCAGTGGACTAGATTCTTGTCCTAAGTAACTCTAGGGGAATTCCAGGACAAGAGCAACACTCTCTGATTTGATGTTTGGAAGCATTGTTTTTGCTTTTCTATCATTTGTCTTTGCTTCTCTGTGTGCCTCTTTCATTTTCTTTTTTCACTTTAGTTCATTTTCAGAGTGCAGAGTATCAGAAAAACAAGAAGATGGGTCTTCTACAGAGCTTCTTTTTTGAATTGATTTTTCAAAGAGCGGCAGACTAGCAATAAATGTCTTGCCCTGGTTTTGCCACTTGGGAGCCAATCCAAAGACAAGTGTTTATTTCCTTGGTGAAAAATAATATCAAAGCCTGTTTGTGAGCAGTGTTACAAGTATAGAATTGCATTAGCTGATTATTGTGAGATCTAACCATTTCTAGACATATTTTTGTTGTAAAATGTTTTAAAACCACAGTCAAGTTTGACTCACTTGCTATCTTTTTTACTCATAGATTGTTAGTTGTTTTTGACATTGTATATGTACACTTTAAATACACATTACAGAACTATCACTTTAAGTATCAGTCTTTTTTCTTGAGATCAATGTCCTTTGTACTCATGTTAAAGGCACTCATGATTCTGAATTTGTTCTAGAGCAATTTGGAATCAGAATTCCATAGATGGCCTACAAATAGTTTATGAACACATTTTTCATATATATTATATGAAATGTATGTATAACATATATAATGCAATATGTTAATTTATACAATATACTATATAATCAATATGAGATAGTAATACATATTGTATTAATTATAACCTATATTGTCCATATAAATCATAAATATATTCAAGGTAAAATAAATACTAAACATTTAATATAGTATGGGACGGCTAAATTAACATTAGCTGGAATTATAATGATCAGAATTGATCATTATGATCAGAATTACATATTGTCTGTATAATTACTAACAAAGGGAGCATCAATTCATGGAGTGACTTTTACTTAATAAATACATTATAATTAACATTCAAAAATATTACTGAATGGAAATAATAGAAAAAAAAGAGGGCTTATAGTTGAAAAGTTGGAAAAATATAGTTTAAGTGACAAGTGCCATCTGTTTAGAGATGCCTGCCTTCATTGCCCAGTGCATTAAAGTGGTTTCGCTGGTGAAGGTAATGCTGTTACTTTAGTAATACCATCCCTTGGCTATAACAGAATTAGACTTTTTCACCTGTTCCTAAAATGGCCCATATTTAAAGCCAAAGCTGCAAAGCAAATCTATGATGATAAAGAGACAAGAAAAGGATGATGAGACTCTAGAATGTGGCAACTGATACTTCCATAATAAGTTGAATTTGTTACCTACCATACTGTATAAGTAGAATTTATATATAGAACTAGTTAGCATTTATATAAATCTCTAAAACATGAAGTCTACAAATTGTTCTATGAAGAGAACTTTGCTCTTTATGTGTTACTAGCTCCATTGCCTCATCACATTAAAGTGAAGATAATGGAATAAGTTAAACTAGCTCATATCCTTAGAGAACAACCAGTTGGAAGGATTTGCCATAAAAGGAGAATGAAAGGCAACAGCAAGAGTATGTCTTCTTAAGAAGTTGGACTTCTTATACCTTGAATGTATTCACTTCTTTCTTGTGACATAGAGACACTGTCCTCTAGGCCCTTCTCTGTTAAGAAATTGCCCTTTTCATGTATAGCATTTCCTCAGCAAATACTCATTCTAGTCTCATTAAATTAGTCACACCCTCACTGAATTTTTACATCGGATTTTACTAACTAGTCAGCTAAATTGTTCGTGAAAGCTTATAATTTATTATCTTTATGTCTTGGCTTACAAGTTAGTGCAAAACATAACATATTGATGGCAAAATGTAAAACTTCACATAAACAAAAACAAAAGGCAAACAGATGGAAGCTCACACATAGGAGAATGATTATGGGGTACAGGAAATACAATTTCTTATTTTCGCTTAGCAGTCTACACTATGAAATTTTTTGACAATTATATAAATTTGGGGCCAACGTTTTAAATCAGAATTAAAGTATTCAAACTGATTTTCATAAGTTAATATCATAGGCACTTTACAAAATAAATTACTAATCTTATTTCTTGCATTAGAGAAAGCATGATGAGAGTAACCAAATTTCTCTCAGAACTCAGCAAAGCCATATACCAGAAGAATCTAGGGTAGTGACTCAGTCCTGAGAAGATGATCATTAAAGTTTGCCCTAGATGATCCTGAGATTTTATATTTCTGAATTCACCCACATATAGACCTAAACCATATAAAGAAATGATGGAATTTAACATTGTACTTCAAAAATTTGCTGAGTCCACAACTAAACCTAGAATATGCATCTTTTATTATGACACAAATGAAAATCAATTCAAAATAGTCAATACAAGATAATGAATAAGCCTCCAAATATGCATAGATTGCAAGCCCAAATTAATGTAGAACCATGACCTTAAGACATGTAGCTAAGATAAATTTTTTTTTGTGGTGGTGTGGGGTGGGAAGCGGTAGTTTCTTACTCATATACCTAGACCCAGGTCTGACTGTGTTCAAATTCTGTATTCTGAAATATGAAGCACAGGTTCTGTGCATTAGCCTGGGACCTCAGATAGCCTCATGGAAATGTATCATTGACTCTTGCTACATTTACCCCAAATTTTGATGCAGTTACCAACATTTAAAACATTTTTCATTTGAAAACTCAAGATACTTAACCTCTCAAAATTAATTTGGTTTGGCTTCTTGGCCCAAAGTCTTGCATGATGGCTCTTTATATTTTTTGACATATTTCTCTTTCATTAAAATAAAACAGTAAAACTGTATGACATCAGATGTAAGGAGATAATCTTCAATGCAAGCAGACAAAAAAGACAAATTAATGCAAAAGGGTGAACATTTTTCTTAGAAAGTAGGTGAATGCTTTCAGAGTTTAGGCAAACTACCATTTTTTTGCATGGATTTCTATGCCTAGCCAAATTACCATTCAGGAATAAGGAGAACATAAAGACTTTTTCAGAAAATAAAGATAGCACATTTATTTTAATAAACTTTCTGAAAATTTATTGAAATAATACATTTCTATAATAAGAAAATCAAGCACAGAAAGAAGGAATGGAAATAATAAAGAATGTTAATAAATATGTATTGACAATCGGAAGATAAATACATTTTTGGAGAATGGGAGTTTAAAATAAATGAGGGACTTAACTAATGAGTAATTTGGAAGATGGAAGGAGAAAATTGCATTGCTTTTTCCATTTTTGCTAATATTTGCAATGAGTATATATATATACATATATACATATATAATGGATTTGTGATAAAAATGCATGATAAATATTAAAGCAGTCACAGAATATTTAGCACCTAGCATGGTCTTGACAACAGCTATTCATAAAGGGACACTCAGAATCAGAAAATACTGTTCTGCAGACAACCAGGACTGTCGTTCTGAAGTCTAACAGCTAGATATCAACCTGACTCAAAGACAGCCTGTAGATCGATGGAAATAATTTTCAAAACTGTAGATGGACAAAAGAGTATACAGAGATTTTTATATCTTCTTTGGGAACAAAAATCAAAATTTAGAGAAATAAGTGACTTATCCCCTATCATGTAGTGAGCCAGATGATGTTAGGATTAAACAGATTTTTAATTAAGTCTAGTGTTCTTTTGCTGTGGTATTTGGTCCTAAAAATTCAATTTTCTAATAAATATTTTAAAAAGATTTACTATATTTACTTCCTCATTTTAGGCGTTTACATGCTATCATTGATATGTGCTAATTCATATTTTAGTGATTTTTAAACATTTCCCTTTATACTTTACAGAGAATTATTAACATGTGCATCTCAATGATAATACACTTTAAAAGTATTACCTACAATTTAAATTTTTTAAATGTGCATATACTTTGTCAAACTTAATTAAATTGCAGAGGATTATTACTATTAAACTCCTGAGAAAATGGCCCATTTTTCAAAACTGTAAGAATTTGTTCCATGTATTCATTATGAAAGTACTTTGTTTCCATCACTTCAGTTTCCCTGAGGGAAAGATATATTGTCAAGTTATCTTTCTTTGAAGCATGATTTCACAGGCTAAACTATGATCTTCTAGATTAAATTATTTGTAGTATTCAAAGCAACATTTTGAAAACTTAAAATAAGAAATACACAATCTAGAAATAACTGACTTTTGCATCTTTTCCTTATCTGCATTTGTTTTTTAACCCACAGATACTCCAGTAGCGATGTAAGTTAGCCTCCCTTTCAACAGAAAAATAGTCAATCTTTAAAATTACATTAAAATCATTTGATAATATATTGGAGAATTTCAGTTACAGTTTACGAATGGTGTAACTCTAATTCAGATGTTATCCAAGGAGATTTTAGCCACAGCATTTTAAAATGTCCAGTTAAGTCACGTTAAATCATAAGAAATTGAATTTTTGTTACCTAACATGACAACCGTTTTGAACAGCTACTGAAAGTTAACTGCTGTTTCAACCACTCTTTTATGACAGATACTTGATATGATATCTCATGGTATTTTCCTTGAATATGATGTTGTATGACTTACATGGATTGTGAACAAAATGAGTGTAGCTATATTAGGAGAAAATATATTAGGAGAAATATAGTTACTATATTAGACCAAAGTTGACCATTACCTACAGAGGGAATTGAGAGAAAGTATATTTTTCTTAAGAGTCAGCCTAGCTTGAAAGAAAAGGAATGCTGCAGTGGGGTGAATATAAAGAAAGAGAGACCAGAGAGAAAGTTGTTAAGTATCTTCCAGCACAAAAATAAAGGATTTGCTTGGGCAAACACAAGGGATTAAATTTAAGGCTAATGAAATTATGCTTATCAAATTCCTGAAACCCTGCTGGCCAGTTTATTTAAGTGCTTTCTCCCTTAGTTTCACACCCTACTTTTCTTATGTGTGTACAGTGAAATTGATTATGTGTATACAGTGAAATATGAAGATTTATTTTGTTTTGTTTTGTTTTCTGGAAAAATAAAAATCATTCTGTGCTACTCCAAATTCCAAATGGTTTCCAAGATGATAAACCACTTCCTCCGGCCAGGCACACATTTTCTCCATCACCCTACGTAAGTCTGATGAGACAGCAGGAACAGCTGCCACAGTCTACAATGACATGCACCAGGGGTGCGAGTTCTGTTCTGGCCCTGGGTCTTGGGTCACCTCTGAGGATGATGTCATGTCCTCATGCTCCATCATGTTTAGTTATTAATCCTTCTCTTTAGACTTGTCAAAAAGAGAGGCTTCAGAGCTTTCAATAAGGGAGATTCCACATTTTGCAAGAATGTTGTGTCAGTGACACAGATGACATTGAATCTATGACATAATGAAAATTAGTTTATAATGAAAAGTGCTCTTTATCAGAGTCTGGGTCAGACAGTGGATGATTCATCTGCACACAGACCACCCTCAGCCATAATGTAGTGTATATTGCTTTCTTGACACTAAGAAAAAAATTTTTTTTCAAATGCATCTCCAAGAGGTTATTTTTGGATCTAGTCAGAATCCTAATGAAATTAAATTTTAGGATATGTCTATGTTCTACTTGATTTCTTCAATTATAGAGCTTTAACTCTGCTATCAACTATTGTCTATTACATTTTCACACTATAAGTTCACCAGAAAAATTCATGCCCATTATTATTTTTATGAGTTTATACACTCAAATGTGAAACATACAAAATAGGCTAGAATTTATTAACATAAAACATTTAATACAGACAGAGATAGGGCATTATAAAGTTATATGTCACAAGCATATTGAATGTGCCCAATTGCTTTTAAATGTCTAAAGTATAACCATTATGTGCTATTATAGGGATTATAAACTATATTGAAATAATATATTCAAGCATCCAAAAAATCAGAGTAAATAAAAATAATTCTGCTCATTGGCTCACAGTTAGAAGGGAATGAGAGTAATAACAATAAAATAATAATGTGCTGGGAAAGACAAATATATCCTGCAGCAGCCTGAGCTGCAGCAGGCCCTGATTCAAGGGAGGGAGCCGGAGGCTTCCAACTCGTAAAAATGAATATTTATCTGTCAAGAAAAGACTGCACACGTCTCTTCCCCACTCTTGCCCTCCAGGGGCCTATCCTGACCTCTCTTTGTACCCTTCGAGAGGGACAGTAGAGGGTGTGAATATGGCTAAGGACATTTACCTCCAGAAGCCTGTGACTTTGGGATTAGTTTAGCACCTGCCTCTCCTGGGAGTAATTTAGCACCTAGATCAGACTGACCTTGCCAGAAGAGTCTGTGATAAACACCTAACTTGGGCCTTACCTTAGGTTTGTTCTCATTAGGATGTAAAGTGAGGAACTATTTCAAATCTTATTATTTAGCAAATGGGAAAACTGAGGAATAGATGTTAAATGATAACTTTTTCCACTTCAATTTTTCTGGAGTTTTCTTGCTGAAACTCAAAGTCAGTATTATCCTTGCTGGCAACTGTAGACTTCTTTTCTCAGGAATATGAGTAGACAAATGTTTTGGGACAAAATTTACTTGCTGTCTAATCTCAGACTGTGCTAACCATACACACTGAGGGGCTTACATGCACTGAGTTGCCATGAAGCCTCACCAGGGTGAACGGTGAGGAGAGGAGGGCGTCTGGGTGGGGTTGGCCAATGCTGGGGAGCGAGAGACAGAGAACACTTCCTTGTCAGCCCTTGTTAGTCACTGTCATAGACAGTACAACAGATCGAGCTCATTACAGGAAACGTTTTTTTTCTTATGGCAAAATGTATGAAAATCTTAAAGGTCAAGCTGTATGCTAGGAATTGTTGAAATGCTTTGAAGCATTTGCTAACTGAATCGTGAATTATAGTGTATGTTAAAAATGATTATGTTTAAAAATAACGCACATACAGAGTTGAAAATTGCTTTGAAATTTCCTCTTATTCATGTACACATGTGACCTTAGAAAGACATATATCTATTTTACACATATTATTAATAAAATATTTATTTTAGAATCATTTCAGATTTGTGGAAAAATTGCAAAGCTAATTGTTTTTATATTCCCCAGACCTAATTTCCCCTGTTAGTAACATCTTACTATATTTATAACAAGTAGTGGCTAATAATGATATATTATTAACTAAAGTACATACTTCATGTTCTCTTATTTTTTGCCTATTATTATTTTATTCTGGTCCAAGAATCCATACAGGATACCATTTTGTATTAAGTCCTGTTGCCTTAGGCTCTTGGTTGTAATCATTTGTCATTGACTTTTCTGTATTTATTAACCTTGACAGTTTTGTGTAGTGCTGGTTAGATATGTTTAAAAATATCTCTTAATTGGGATATGTGTGATATTCTTCTCATATTGTACCACAATTGTGAGTTTTTAGAAGGAAGACCATATAGGTAAAGTGCCAGATTTATCACATTATATTAAGGATAGATTATATCAACATAAGTTATCATTGTTGATGTTGACCTTGATTACCTAGGTAAAGTTGTATTTGTCATGTTTCCCCATTGTAAAGTGACTCTTTTACCCCATCCATAAAGTATGTACTCTTTGGAAGGCAGTTGTTATCTACAGTCCTTACTAATGGAAATCCTTGAGACCTTACTAATCTCTTCCTTGAGATCAGAGTATCTACGTAAATTTTTTGGAACTTTTCTGCATGGGAGATTTGTTTTTTCTCCCCTAGCACTTTTTTTTTTTTCCAATCCTTTATATTGTTTGAACTCATGTATATTTGTTTTATGCTTTAGTTTATAAATTAATACTATCTTATTTTGTTGTTCAGATTGTTTCAGCTTTGGTCACTGAAGGCTTTTTCAATAGACTCCAGTGTCTTTTTGACATCCATGTCAAATTCAAGGTCACCTAAATTTTCTCTCATGCTTTCTTCCAGAAATTTCAGAGCTATGAATTTTACATTTAAGTTATGTTCCACCATGATGTAATTTTTGTTAAAGATACATACTCAGTATCTAGTTTCAATTGTTTATATAAATGTCCCTTGTTCACAATCATTTGTTGAAAACATCTTGTTTTCATTGAGTTGCATGAACTCTCTAAGATCAGTTGACTGTATTTGTGTGGCTTTATTTCTGGACTCTCTATTGTATTGGTCTATATTTTCTGTCTTTTTACCAAAACTATGTCATCTTGATTATTGTAAATTTATTGTGAGTCTTGAAATCAGAGTTCTCCAACTTTCTCCATCTTCAGGATTATATTATTCTCTGCATTTCCAAATAGACTTTACAATAAGTTTGTCATTCTCTACTAAATAACTTGCTGAGATTTTGACAGAGATTGCTTTGAATTAAGCTCTCAAACTGAACTGTTTATAATACTGAGTCTTCCAGTCTATAAGTATGGGATGGCTACCCATTTATTTAGATCTTTTTTGATTTCTTTCATTAGCGTTTGGTAGTATCCTGCTCATGGTTCCTATACATATTTTACTAGATTTGTATAACAAAGTATTTCGTTTCTTGTGTTACTATAAATTTTATTTTTTAAATTTCATTTTCAATGTTTCATTGTTGCTATATAGGAAAGCAATTGACTTTTGTAATGGACCTTGTATTTTGTAACTTAAGTTCCATTAGGTTTTATTTTGTTTTTGGTAGGTTCTGTGGTATTTTCAACATAAACAATTGGTCATGTCAGAACAAATACTTTTTGAAACAGACAATCAGAACAAAAACATTTTTATTTCATCCTCAATACGTATACTTTCTATTTCTTTTTCCTTTTCTTATTGTACTAACTAGGACTTAATACAGTGTTGATAAAAGTAGTGAGAAATGCAAGCCTTACCTTGGTTATCTTAGGGATATAGGTATTTTGTAGAGCTCCTTAATCAAGTTGAGGAACTTCCTCTTTATTTATAGTTTGCTAGCTGTTTTGATCATAAATGGATGTTGGATTTTGTCTAATACTTTATCAAAATCAATTGATATAACTATATAATTTTTCTTCAGCCTTTTTATATAGTGGATTACATTTATTGATATTAGTATGTTGAATTAGTTTTGTACATGTAGAATAAAGTCCATTTGGTTGTGGTTATATAATTCATTTTATACATTGTTGAATTTGATTTGCTACTATATTTTGAATCTATTTATATACATTAGTTTTCTATTGCTGTTCCTACAACATAAGACAGGTTCAGTAACCTTAAACAACATTCACTTGCATTTCTAGTGGTCAGAATTTTTTTTAAAGGAAAGGTATAGGCAGGAATGCCTTCTAGTAGGCAGGCAGGCAGGGAGGAAGGAAAGGAGAAGAAGCATTTATTTATTTAGTTGTTCATTTTGGTTGTTCCACCCTGTTTCCAGATTGCAAACCCAATTTCTTGGGATTTATGTGGACTATGTCAGCTGGAGGCCTTGGATTTAACCACTAAGCCACCGACTGTGGTGCGCCAGTGCTCAGATACCTTAAATGAATCTTCTGAGGCTAAAATTAATGTTTTGGCAGGACTAGTTGCTTCTAGAGCTTCTAGTGGAGAGTCTATTCCTTACTTATTTTAGTGTTAGACGCTACTAGCAATCTTTGGTTTGTGGCCTCACAAGTCCAATCTCTGCTTCCTTTGTTATATAAGCTTTTCTTGTAGTCAAATTTCCCTCTGTCTCCCTGTTATGGTTGCATTTTGCTGACCTGGATAATCCAAGATATTTGCCATATCAAGATTTTTAATATTATCACAGTTAAAATTCCTTTTTATCATGTAAAATGACATGATTTACAATTTCTAGGGATTAGGAGATGGTCATCTTTGTTGTTGTTGGGGGTGAGGCGGGGGTGCATTTTTCAGCTTACCACAATATAGATATATTGTTCTTTGGTTTTCTTCTTTGGCAAAATATTTGTTTTTTTGTTTGTTTGTTTTTAGAGTGATAATGACATCATAAAATGAGTTAAGAGGTATTCTCTTTGCTTCTATTTTCTGAAAGAGGTAATGGATAATTCATGTAATTGAATATTTTGTAGAATTCATCAGTGAAATCTTCTGAACCTGATACTTTATTGGAAAGATATTGATTATTGAATTTTTAATAAGTTTATCTATTTTGTATATTTATCTTTTTCTTGTATAAGTATTGGTAGTTTGTGTCCTTCAAGAAAATGATGTATTTCATCTAAATTGTTTAATATTTAGATATGAAGTAATTCATATATTCTTTTGTTATCTGTTTAATGGCCATGGGCCCACTAGGGATGAATCCCCTTTGACATTAGGAATTTATGTTTTCTATCTTTTTTCTTGTTTAGATTATTTAGAAATTTAGAAACATTTATAATCAGTTTTATTTTCATTAGATTTCTCTTATTTTTTCTCTATTATTATTTACCTCGATTACTTACCTCAATTTCTCTATTATTTTACCTCTTTAAAGTTTTATTAATTTCTGCTTTAAATTTTACATTTATTTTCTTCTGCCAGCTTTAGGCATATGTTTCTTTAGCTTCTCTAAAAAAGAAAGCCTTAGTTATTGATTTTATTTTTTCTAATATATACATTCAGTATATAGCCTTTCTGCTTAGTGCCCTTTTTGTTAATTCCCACAAATTTTGATAGTTGCATTTTCATTTTCATTTAAAATATTTTTAAATTTCTGATTCAACTTCATTCCTCAATGGTTTATTTAGCTATGTGCTGGATAATTCAGGTATTTGGGAATTTCCATCTATTTTGATACTATTGTTTTCTAGTTTAACTAATTTCATTCAGAGGTAAATATACAATATATAAATATTAGTCTTTTAAATTTTTAAGGTGTGTTTTTGACCCTGTGTGTAAATTATCTCAATAAATTCTCTACATGTGCTTGAGAAGAATATGTATTTTGCTTTTGTTGGATGGAAAATTCTACATATGTCTGCTAGACCAAGTAGACTGATATTCTCCATGTCCTCTATATCCTGTTATTTTTGCCTGCATAATATGTTAATTATTTAAAAAAGAATGTTAATGTTTCCAACGATAATACTGGGTTTACATACTTCTCTTACAATTTTATCAGTTTTTGACTAATGTATTTTGATTCTCTGATGTTATTTACCTGCTTGTTTTAGGATTATCATATCTTCTTGGAGGATTGACCCCTTTATCATGAAGTAATGCTTCTTTTCATCACTGATAATCTTCCTTCTTCTGAGTTCTACTTTTTCTAATATTAATATAGCTATTCTAGTCTTCTTTTGATATGTTAGCATTTTATATCTTTTTTTCATCCCTTCTTAACTTTTAATGGATCTGAGTCTTTATATTTAAAGGGTCTTCATATAGACAACAGTTAGTTTTTTTTAATCCAGTATTTAAAATAGTGTATATGGAGCAGTCATACTTAAAGTGATCTTTTATATTTATAACTAGCAAGGGATTTCCTTTGATTGCATTGGTTTATTTCCCACTATTATCCTTCCTTCTTTTGTTTTAATAAAGAGCTTTATAGTATTCTTTATTTATATTTTTATACTTTATAAAAATTTTTTTTGTCCTAGAGTCTACAATTTATATTTTTAAGTAATTTAAGTCCCATGTTTTGTTACATGCTGTCATTTATTTTATTTGTCTGTATGCTGTACTTAGTAAAATCCTCACTGTTATATTAAACGATTTATTTTTTAATCTTTGAAGAGTAAGAAAAAGTGTTTTGCTTTAATTTCATTTTTTCTTGTTCAATACTCTTCTTTTTATGTAAATGTTGTCATTTATGTAATTTTTCTTATGTTAAAGATTACCTTTTAACAATCTTGTAGCATACTTATATTGACAATGAATTTCCTCCGTTTTGTGTTTTCTGAGGAAGTCTTTATTCCTGCTACAGTAATGAAGGTCAGTTTCACTGGATCTGGAATTCTAGATTGTGGATTTTTCTTTAAACACTCTAAATATTTCATTCTTCCAAGTATTCTAGTGTGAAGTCTACTATAATATTTATCCTTATTCCTCTTTAGGTAAAGTGTCTTTTCTTCAGGCTTCCTTCAAGATTTTTTTCTTTGTCTTCTGCTTATTGCAGTTTGAATATGATAAGTTTAGGTAAAGTTTTTGTTTCATGTTCACCTGTGGTTTAAGATATCTCATTAATCTCGGCATTTTTGAGGTACTTTTCTTATTTTTCTCTCAGATATATTTCAAATGTATGCATTTTACATATTTTGAAAGTGTCCCACAATTTTTGGATACTTAAAAAAATCCATTTTTCTCTATGCATTTCAGTGTGGGAAGTTCTTATTGATCTCTGTTTAAGTTTTTGATTCTTTACCTTGCACATTGCTTTATTAATAAATCTAATGAAGGCATGTTTATTACTGTTACTGTGCATTTTAATTCTAGCATTTCTTTTGAATTCTTTCGCGTTTTCATTTCTCTACTTAATAAACAGTCTGTTCTTGAATGTTTTTTACTTTTCCCATTGAAATTTTGACATATTAAATCATAATTATTTGGAATTCTCTGGTAATTTCAATATCTGTGTCATTTCTGAGTCTGATTATGTTGATTGCTTTCTTTCTTCAAATTGTAATTTATCTTGACTTCTTTTATGCCTTGTAATTTTTTTTGAAAGTTGGCCCTTTTGTATTAGAAAACAGAAGCTGAGGTAAATAGAGCTACACTGTAAGGACTTACGGACATCTGACTAGGAGTTTTGACTATGTTTAATATGTGCTATAGTTGCAGGTACCAGAAGCTTCAAATTCCTCTTTTATCTTTGCTTTTACTCCCTGGACTTCTCTAATACTCCTTCACAGAGGAGGTATGTGTCTTACAGCTGTTGCAGCTATAATCCACTGCTATTAGAGACCTGTTGGAGTAGTGGTAGTTAGTGAGGAAATGCTATCATTCTATTGTCTTTCAGTTAAACTGGGTGTTCTAGTAGCTCTTCTGACAGTGACCTTTAAAAGGTTTTCTCCAGTGGCCTAACTCCCTTGCTTCTTTCTATTCTCTTTCATGATTGCAGAGTTCCCAATCATTTAATTAAAGCTCTAGCCCTTGTTGAGTATTGGGGGATTTTTTTTTTGCCCTTAAGTAAAAATAGGGAGAATATAGGGAACTGAAATAAATGCCTTGTTCCCTAATAGGGATAAGGCCTTAGCAATGTCTTTTTTCCTGGAATATAGTCCTCTGTTATAAAGACATTGGGTATATTTTAAGCAATTACTCTTCACCTCTCTCTTTTAGAGCCACCTAGCATGAATTTCATAGCTCTTTACTATGACAATTGAGAGGGGAATGGTGTCCTGGCAATAAAGCTCGTGAAATTATAAGGCCTTCCCTGAGACCATGGCCCCTAGAATTTTCTTACTCTCATGCAGTCCAAATTCAATTCCTAAATATTATCCTTAAAGTGTTCCTATTAGTTTAAAATATGCCTCATTTTAGCATATCTTGGTTGCCATATTTTAGGTTGCTTCTGTTCTGTAGATCTCAGGGTTGGAGTAGGCCCTGGAGCACCAGTTCTCTAAAAGGTCCTAGAAAACTGACTGATTGCCAGTTTGTTTTTGTTTGGATGGAGTGATAACTTCTAACTCTACATGTTGGAACTGAATTCTAAAATTTGTATCTATTAATTAAATATATATATTCACATGCATATGTATGTTATTATTAGTTTCTATTATCATTTTTCTTATTTCTTTTCTTGTTCTTATTTGATATAGAAGATTTAATTATCAGAAACTCCATAAAGCTCAATTCCCTCACTTTTAAAGTATCTTTATTTGACTGATATTAATGAAAATTTAAATAAGTTCTGGACATTGAGAGAAACAAACTAGAGTAAATTGCTACACTGAAAGAGGTCAAAGTTTAGTGGTATAAACAGATAGGCACTAGGATATATAAATGGACAAAGTGCAAAAAGTTCAGAAATGCATATAAATCAGGTGTGGGAAGGGTCTGGCATGTTGATAGAATCAAGACTAGTGCTTAGATAGGTGGAATGGAGATTGAAGAGGAGAGGAAGAGAGGCATTCCAGGCAGGAGAACACTATGAGAAATATAAAAGATACTGAAATGACATTCAAATCTCTAAATAAGGTGTGATAAAAAGTACTGTGGAGGAAAGTGGTGGGCTCTGCTAAACTGTTTAATTTTAATCCTGAAATCCTTGTGGGTGACACTGAAAGGCACTGAGTTCCGGTGTGTTTTGACTTGCAGTATATATTAAAGATTCTGTCTGTAAAGGGGAAGATAGGGTCAAGCATCAAGGGAAACTGGTTATGAAATGACAGAAAGCAGGGAGGCAGATTATAGGTCTAAAGTATTTGTGGAGGTAAAATCATAGGAAGAGATGGATGAAGGCAATGAAAATAGTGTAAAGTAAGAGATAAATGTGAAAATCAAGGTACACTTATTAACTAATATGTATTACCTGTGAGAAGATACAGGGATTGGTTATGAGAATTTTAGGGTTCTGTGAATTCACTGATGAGGGATATGGTAGAGCCATGCATGGGTGAGAGTACAGAAGAGTGAGTAGGTCATCTTTGGACAGTGAAGGGTGGAGGACAATATTTTTTCAATATGTTTTTGAAAGTACAATAAGTAATTATTAAAGTATTCTAAAACCTATATAGAGAGAAGAAGTATTAAAAAGTTACTGCCATCATTTGATAAATAAATCAAGTTACATAGTTTTCTACTGTTGAACAGAAATTAGAAATCATTGTCATAGCTAAATTTCAAAATTAAATGCAGCCTCTTGTTTCAGACTATACATTTTCATGAAAAGGATATTTTCACTCAGCTATGATAACTCCAGCAAGAATTATTGTTTGGGTTCTCTGATATAGCTAATAACCAAGAATACCTGGGTAAAATGATAAGAAAATAGGTGATGGGAAAAGAGCCACAAATTAAGCCCTTTCTTTGATCACTTCCTGACTGATTAATGAGGGAATAATATTTTTGAAAGAACTGGGTAATCTTTTTGAAATCTTTTGGTAAGAAAATTTCTGACTTCTCCCATAATTCTGTCACACATGCAACTAACCACACATGTAGTTGTTCATAAGATGAATAACTAAGTTGTTCGTAAGATGAATAACTAAGACTCTAAGAATAGCATCCAACCCCTAAGGACAAGAAATTATTTATTTTCACTAATTAACATAATTCAAAAAGTACATTTCTTAAAAGTCAATGTTAGGTACATTTCATACCCACCTACTACTCTGATGACCATTATTGGAAATAGACTGTTACTTCCTTTAAAGTCCTGTAACATTGCTTATATAGTTATTGAGCTTTCTTCATATTTTTATGATTATTTAAGTTTTTATTTGTTTTTAGACTGGAGCTTTCTATGAACAGGAATAAGTAACAAATACACACAATAGGTGCTCAATAAAAACCAATCTTTCAACAAACAGCTGTTTATTACATGCTTAAGAAATACATTAGTATCTCCGACTTTAATGAGTAAATATATTTAAAATGTGACTGTGAATAATGGGTACCTTCTTTTGAAGAAGATCATATTAAATAAAGTATTAAACCAGAATCCAATTTTTGAAATTAAGAAGGAAGTCATCATTAAGTATGATCCATCAGAAAAAGAAACATTCGTTTTGAAAATAAGACATATTTTGTAGATAAAACTAAAATGGAAGTATATAATAGGTCACTAAAAATAAATAGAACATTTAAAGAACTTGAGCATATTTCTTTTGAGGCATACAAAATAAGGACAAGTTTCACAAATCTTCAGTCATATGCTAACACATATATAATTTCAGTTGAGTATATCACACTTAAGGGTCTAATTTTTTTGTACCTAATGAGAACTTATGTGTCTAATATTACTTCATATTTGTCAAAGATAATACACCCCTTTTCACCTTACATTCTAGTCTTCTTTAAACATCAGAGCTGTAAACTTTTACTGATACTTATTTTCAATTATGCATTAGCAGGTTCACCTCTGCTCTGTTCAATCCACAGAGTGAATGTAAACCATAAAATAAGCATATACTGTACCAGTTAAAAGTTTACTAAAGGAGTGCTCATGATTTCCTTTTCTCCCTAAATGCATTCCCGCATGCTGGAAAAGATCTTTGAAGTGGAATGCATCCTGGCCTTTAGGCCTGAGGGTACATTAGTTCAAGCATATCAGGCTGCCTGGTCTAGTGCTTCTTACATGGGAAACATCTAAATACCCTGTTCCCTCACAAAAAAATCTTAAGAAAAATCCAAATAAAATGGACTCCATCTTTGGCTTTGTTTTGATTTTGGAGATAGAAGCTCTGACATGTTTATTCACTTAACGCTGCTTTAGCTCTCACAACTAAAAAAAAAACAGGAAGAGAAGATCCGCAAATGGTTGGTACAAGTTGACACTGACTTTAAAAATCACAAGCAGGTTTCATTTTTATTAAAAGATATGTTATTGTTAATATATTAGTAAGAGTTTCTGTAAGATCTATTAATTACTAAAAATAATATAAAATGAAGATTATCTGCCATAATTTCACAGGACTAACTGAAAGTGAGTGTAAATGTAGTACTCCGTAAATCAGATAAATGCCATCTGCCAACTAATAAGATATTTTTTAAGATTCCCACATGTTCTTATATTTTCTTTACCTTAATTTGTGAATAGAGTTATATATCATACCTTAAACATCAAGGTAGATTTGTTGGTTTGTTAGTTTGAGTGCGATATCAGATCATAGAGGTGATTTGGCTCATTTGTGAATGTCATTTGGTGATGTTCTGATTAATGCACTACCATGAACAAAGGCGACAGATTAACTATAGCATGAACAGGAAAATGTTAATTCTTTACCAAAATTCTCTACAGTTTAGTCACACACTTTTCAGTTATTTTGCATGTTTGACAATCTTCCATCTCCGATGGAAAAATTAAAATGAGCTCATTATTCTAAAGAACTTGGTAAAATACATGGGACACAAATTCTGCTAATTTAATTTTTTATTACAATGTTATTTCTCCCCTTTGCAACACGATAAAGTTCTATTTTATTTTTTAAAAAGATCATGATCAAACTTCCTCATAAATACTTCATATTTGTAATGGGCCACTAAAATGTCAGATCTCTGATAGTCCTGTTAAGTCTTTTATTTTTTTCAAGATGACATAGTAAACATGCTACCGAGTAACATATATGATAATCTGGGATTCAGTACTTGAACAAAGACTTTTCAATAATATTAATATTTTAAAAGCATAATGCCTTTTTATTCCAAATTTATTTTCTAGCACCCAAACACTCCTAGAAAGATTAATTAATAAACACAGTACCCTTGTATTTCCGACTGTGATAGTTTTGATATGAAAAGTTCATGCTACATTTTTTCTTCTTTTACTTTTTTTTGAAAATACAGATGAGATCAGTAGACACTCTCTGCAGACTTTTAGAGGCAAAGCTGATGTCCAGGAAGGCTCTAGTGGGCGGTGTCTTCTGTCTTGGCCCCCTTGTGAAGGGACCTTCTGTCCTGCAATGGGATTGCAGCTTCTTGGAAAGGGGAGCCATTTATCACAGTCCTAAATGAAAGCATTCTTTAAACACAAATGTCTTTTTCTCCCTTTGTCTAATTACTGAGAGGAAAAGTGAGAAGGAAATGTCAAAACAGAGAAACAGTGGTGTATAGAGAGAACAACCACTCTGGAGATCAACCGGCTTTTGTGAGGGTCTGGGCGATTTGTCAAATGGTTGTGGCATAAGTCAAGCTCTGAGGTTGAAAGGTCTTGACCTAAGGACTCCTGGAATCAGACAGTGTAAGCAAGGGCTCTGCTAGAATTTTCAGCTGTAGTGGAGATGAACAATGATGGGAGCTGGACATAACAAAACCTAATTTGCATAATTCAGGTAAGTAATTTTATTGAAACTGACAAGGATGTGACAGGCTAAGAAAGAGGAGAGAACACACTCTTGCTGGGAACCACTAAAGCTCTTCAGTTAGGTATGTGAAAATAAATGACAGCTAATCTCTTCACTAAAAAATCTGTAAACAATGCTGTTTTACCCAGGACTCACCCATGACCTTTTGTGGAACTGGCTATAGATTCTTTACTCAGGTTTTCCAGAATATAGCAAATGGATTAGACTAAAATAAAATTGTGTTTTAGACTTTAACTGATAGTAATTACTTCTCTGAACAGGAGCTCCTTCTAAGGCTGGTCTCCATTGAGAAAGAGTGAAAACTTTTCAAAAAGTGGATATTGATCAAAGATTTGAGATAAATGCCATAAAAACTTTTATTTTTACTTAAAAATGGGTTTTTTTGGGGGGAAATTTTAACATGGGTAGCTTGCACTAAGAATCTAAATAGAGAAATGTCTTTAACACTTAAGCTTCATGATGCATGTTCAAGGGATTATATTTACCAGTTGATGTTTTCAGTTGTTTTTTGGGCTTTCTATTTCAAGGCATAAATTTAATATTGCTGCATAGATTTTTAAAAATTTAAATATTTAATGCCTAATAAATAAATATTGCTTTTGAATTTTTGATAAAAATCTTATAATGTCAGCAAAATCTACAAATTTGATTGTATGTGGCCTGAATATATCTATTCATAAATAAAGTAACAAAAACACTAAGGTTTACAGTAAAAGGGTTTCCATATTGTGTTTTAGATAAGAGAAGTTAAATTCTTAAAAGCACTCACCATGTCCTTTATATTTGGCTTTTCTTTTATGTGTGGATCACCAGGAGATAGCTACATATCTTTTGTAACCCAGGCTGTTCACCATTCACTGGTGACTTTTATAGGCAAGGGCAGTAATGGATGGAAATAGTAATCACGCTAGAGAAGAATGTTACTCAAACTTTGCTTGCCAGAGGAGAACCATGTCTTCTGTGCCCTTCAAACATGCAAAAACTATGAAGCCTACATTGTCAGGAATGAGATGCAAGATCTCCAAGCATTTCTGGGTAGTAAATACACATAGATGCCTTCTGCAGTATATGAAACACATATATAGTCTGACCAAAATGTGGATCATTCCATCAAATGGGAAGCAGTTGAGAGTTCTGGCTAGATCAAATGTGGATCTCAGTATTCTAAGCAGTCTAATGCATAATTCATTAGGCTTAATGAATATTCCAATTCATGACAGCCAACTGGCTCCATAGGTCACACCTCCTAGTCTCATATAAATAAAGAATGAGATACTGGAAAGCATACCAGCTGAACCAAACTGAGTGCCAAAAACATGCATATTAATGAGGTACTATAATAGATACTTGACTCTTTGGAAGTGCCTATATTGGTTTCCAGCTACAGAGGAAAAGAAAGTTCGCAATGTACCTTTAAACACACCATACTGTGTACCATAAAATACAGCTCTTTCTATGAAATCTGGAATCAAATTACACTGATGTTATTTCAGATTTAGTCATTAACTTCATAACATTCTCTGACACTTCCATCAACATTGAAACATTCTGGAAAAATCCCCACCCCCTGCTCCCATGTTCCTTTGCAAGTCTCCACTTGGTAACTAGGGAGAGAAGTCCTTCAACAGTGCTGTTCCTTTATGTGTTCTGTTTAGACCTTGGATCAGGATGAATGGTAGCTCAGATGAATGCATTTGTGCCATTTTTCTTGGCCCCAGACTATGTTTCCTCACTACCATGACATCTGAACAGAAGGAGAAAACATCTCCCTTTTGTGGCAGGCTAATTTAATTTGTACCTTCTACCTAGGGGTAAATATGTTTGTCTGTCTGTCTGAGCTTTTTGCCTACTTTCTTTTCTCACGGGAAACCCTACTGAGTAGAGGGCAGGAAATTGCTTAGTGCTCTAACTTTATTTTAAAGTAATTTAATTTTAAGCCTTCTCACACCCACCCTAAAGTGAAGCAACTGTTGGAACCCCCTCGGGACACCCTTAATGACTTCTGCATGTCTCCTGTGTCACAGATGTCAAAGGCTTGTTGTTTCGGGAAGGTATTTTATCTTTTGGAATAGATGGATTAAAAGAGATTGCTTTGGGCTGTTTTACCCATGGAAGATGTACATTTACTTTAAAATAATGAAGAAAAAAGTTGCAGCTTTTACATTGACCCATATCCTTTCAAGTCCGTATTACAAGTCATTGATCTTTATTTGATCTTAAGTTGATCTTGTGCATTCCTTGTGACTTGACCTTGTTTTACATAATTTGTCAAAGATTTAAAATAAGCTACGAATAAACACATTTTCCTTAAGCAAAAGAGGAGTAATTTATTATTCAAAAGCATTCCAGATAGCAGAGTGAATATCTCAAATTAGAATTATGACAAATGATGAATAGTCTACTCATTAAAGGCTTAAATTGTGGAGAATTTTTTACTTCCATGAAATGTACTTTTCAAAGTGCAGTTTTGATTCTTTTTCATAGTTTTCAAGTGCATTTTAAGAAAAAAAATTGCTTCGTTTTCTTACATTTGTGCGAGCACATTTTAGTTAAATTCTTTTTTGTGTCTTGCAATGCCACATTCAATATTTAGAGATATAACTACAATTAGTAATTTAACATTACAAGAAATACGGCATTTTGACATTGCATCATAAGCATTATTTGTTGTTTAAAGAAAAAAATAGCTTTAAAAATTGCTTTATTTTTTCCCATTTGATGTAAAAGACCACTCTGGAATCTATCATTAGCTTGTAATATTGGAATCTTTAACTAGTTGTGATCAGATCAATCTGATCTTTTAGTTTCATGCCATAATAGCTAGATTTTTATGGATCTAACTTTTTAAAAATGTCAATTAAAGTATTAATATTACTGATAAAGTTGTATTAAGATTGAATTATGAACTATATAGTTAGTCACAAGATACTTAAGCATAATGAAAAGATGTTGTTGAGTAAATACATTTGAATATTTCTTAGCTTAAAATACCTAAGTATCTTTATGTGAAGTTGCAAATTTAAAAACTTATGTAGAGAAATAACGCTTACTGAAGATGAATTTATAGGAAAGAATATGACAGTTGGGTATATGAATTTTTCAGTGCTTTCAAAAAATTGGTTTTGCTACTCAGATCCATACTTCTTTAAAATGTCTCATATTTAAAATTTTCATGGGAAAACATTGTTCTTAAAGCATTACTTTTAATGGGGAACCCAAATCTTGTTTGTGTGATTAAAATTAACTAGAAATTTGAGCATTTGATTTATTACTAGGGAAATTTTCATCTTTCCAGATTCTGAAATGGTACAAGTTGATTGCTGCAGAGGAAAAAAGCTGTCTTTAGTCTAATAATGTGATATTTTCAATGGAATCCAAAGTTGTACATTATAGCTAGTTACTGGTACTTCAGAACCTAAAATTGGGATTGGAAAGTATTTCTGTAAATCACCAGATAATAAATAATTTAGGATTTGGAAATTACATATGGTCTCTTCTCTGTCATATATTTCTCTTTGTTTTTTGATTGTTGCTTTTCTTTATAACCCTTTAACATTAAAAAAAAATCATCCTTAGTTTGAGGACCAAACAAAAACATGCCGCAAGGCAGGTTTCGCATCACCAACCCTAGGTTATTAACTCCTAATTCAAATTTAAAATCTTTGTCTAATGTAGGAAAACATCTACTTCTCTTCAGTCATTTTGTTATGGAGATGATAATTTCAAATTTAGGATTACTTCCTTTATTATTTTTTATTATGTGATGATACTTGAAAGAATATCTGATCTATGAATCTATGTATACCTATCTATCTATACACACACACACACACACACACACACACACACACACATATATATTCTGATTATATGTTTTTCTAAATCTGTTGGTGAGCTTAAAAAAAACCACTTCCAGTACTTAGTCAAAAGAATGTAAGAACTGCTATTATGTAGTGTACTATATACACAATGTACTTTTATTGGAAAGTTACATTTGTTATGGTGGTGGTAGAGGGGACCTGAACAACTTCCCACAAAGCATTAACTTCTCCACAGGCAAGTGAATGATGCTCGGTACACGTTTCCCCACTTAAATTGTTATAATCCTATAGGGCATAATAATATATGTTTTGTACCTTGGGGATTTTGATTTGACACACATTTAAAACCCAAATCTTCCAATCCTAAATAATGCATGATTTCAAAGAATGTGAGGTTATATCCAGTAATTATTTCAAATATATCGATCAGTAAAATATAGTTGCTCTAGTCTTCAGACTAATTTGAAGTCTCTCTGACATTCCAAAATTGCGTATCCGAAAAGGCAAATCTCCCTTCTTTGTAAAAATGGCTTTTCTTTAAAATAATGATGTAAGGCAAATTATCTTTAAAATATCAAAATGCATCATTCAGTCCACCTTTCCCACCTTCATCATCAACACAATGCATATTAAGTGACTGCTTGGGGACTACATTTTCTTTAAATCTGTAGCACACAAATTGTTCCCGCACTGCCTCTCTCTCCCAGGTTCTGTGCTCATTCCGTTCTCACGGTTCCCTCTCACAGCGTCTGGGGATGGGACTGCTCACTGCACAAGTACAGAATGTGAAATAGAGAGTCACAGTGTGATGAAGGGAAGAGAATTTTGCCTTTAGGCAGGTTGTTATTTTAAATTCAGTGCCAAAGATATTATTTCATTTTACAGCAATACTTAAGCTCTAACATTTTGTCTTAAAACAAAAGAGATCATGGTCTAATGGCCACGGGGTTGATCCCCACCAAGAGTAGAAATGCAAAGGCTACTCAGACCCTGCTAGAGGCAGTTGGTGATCAAGGGGGTGAATCTAATGGGGAATCTTTACCTTAGAAGTATTACAAAAACCGTTTAGCAGCAGGCAAAGACCATGAAGATGAATATTTAGTTGGTGGCTTATCCATGACCTTTGCTTTACTCAACAAAGGTTATTTTGCACCTACCATATATATGCTAGGGATTATTTTTGGCTCCAGGGATATAAAATAAAATACTGTCATTGTCTTATCTCAGAATCCTCTTTATTTTTTCTTGATTGGATTGTTTTAACACATTTTCAGGTCATATTTCTAAGACATTTGTTTGAAAAAATTGGAATATCAATTTACTTGTTTATTGTGAGAAATGTAAGGAAGACCAGGTTCTTGAATTCATAGTTTACCACATTCTTTTACTGCACACAAATCAGCTAAAAAAGTCTAATTATGCTTATACATCTTCTCTATAAACTTTTATGTCCTTAGCAATCTCATTTCAAGGTTTTCATAATGACTTAGATGATGCTGCTAATATTTTTGTGGGTTCATCTCAAATGATAAAAAAGTTTAAAATTTAAATTATCTTTGAGAAGTGATACTTTTTTAAATGTCCGAGAAATATTTGTCAGTAATTATGAGGATGGCATTAAATAAAAATAAAAAAACTTCATTATCCATCATAAGCTTTTAACCTAAGAGATGATATTTTTAGGTGTCAGTGATTTTTAGGAAGTAGACTTATGAGGTCAATATACATTGGAAAGCAAGACAGTAAGTTCTGTGAGGGGAAGGATATATTTGACTCATTTTTGTGAGCTCAGGATCTTGGGCTGTACTTCACATACAATAGAAACAAAGTAAAACTCTTGATTTACTGAATGGAAAAATAAACAAAGATCTTTGATTCAAAAAAATACAGAAAGATGAAGAATGTGGGTGAATTTAAAGTTCCTACTGTGAAATTTAGGTATGCATTTGAAGGGAATAATTTGAATAATTTGTCTGGAATCTCTTTCTTCTTTAAACTGTACTCATGCATTAATCTAAAATAAGCAAAATAATATGTCAAACCAAAATAAAACATCTCCAATCCTCCTCCTAGATGAACATTTCTTTATATCTTCAACCAGAAGTAACAGCTTCTCTTTTATTGTAGCATTATTATAAATTTCTCTCATGGTATTTTGTTCTTCTTGATGTAATTACACTGTTGTATTGTGTATGTAGCTGAGCCAAGTTGAAGCTACCTGATCTCACAATCATCTTGATAATTTCACTAGAGTCCTAAATTTATGAGGTCAAACCAATACAGCTTTTATGGATTTCTGAGGGTTTTCTTTTTATGCATTTCCTCTGTCATAAGCTAGGACATCCATAGGTGGTTCCCCTATACTTTGAATAAACTGAACCTGAAATTTAGTCCTTTCTATGAAAAGACATTTGTATCAAGCTTTAGTGTTTTCCACAAGTCTACATTCTGAAAACTTTCGGTGAGTTAAAAGATTTTGCAGAAAAATTTTAAAAAATCATGTAAAGGTGACCTTACACCATTCTAAAACGCCTCTGTCTTGAACTGTTCCTTGAATCCCTCTTTCTCTTTCCTCCCTCAAGATTTTTCTCTGGCCACAATTGTGGATTTCTTATTTACTCTACTAAATAGCTTCTTTCTCCTCTCAGGCCTTTTTCCTTCTAACCCTCATACCTGGAATACTCAATGCATTTTCCCAGAAAAACACAGCCTGTTGCTCAACACAGAGTGTCTGTTATTAAATTTATTATACCTCTGTAGCCTGTATGTAAACTTTACCCCTTATTTGCCAACTGCCTCAGGATTAGAGGAGCTTCTCAACAATATCTCACATGGATGGAATACTTAGAGTTTATCAAGCTAGTTTTTTAACTTGTTGCTTTCTTCCTTCCTTCAAAATAATGGTGTGATTAACAAGAGAGTTCCTATTCTGAGGCAATGATATCTGACCCAAACAGGTTAAGTGATTTTTTTTTACAAGATCATATAAACTAATTAAGAACAGAGCAAAGATTAGAACCTGTATCTTTGGATGTCAAGTGCAGTATTTTCTCTTACATCAAATAAAATTTAATGTTAGTCAGATAAATGAATATTTGAATACACTCACCAAAATACATCTACAGTCAAATGGATGTGATAATTGAAATGAATGTTTGATAGTGTCTACAAAATGGGGTGGGAAGATAAAAGAGCAAATATTACACAATCTATTATCCCACTCTAAAAGACGTAAGTACCTGCTTACACTGTTAAAGCAACATTGCTACACCTAATAACACTAAAAGTTATTCCTGTATGTCATCTCAGATCCATTTTTAGTTCTCAAATAAACCCAAAAGGTTCTTTGTAATGTCTAATCTTTCGTGCAATACTATTTTTTGGTGAGGCTCTAACTGGCTGAATGATCTCCTAGCAGGGATTTCTCACACTGATGGGGAATATTGTGCTTCCCCTCAGTCCTTAAGTGAAATAATTATTTTGAACCTGATTACATGCTATTTTAATAGCAGGATCAACCAACTCTTTTTTGTCAAATAAAGCAACCAACTTCTCTATGACAGAAATGGGATCAGTGGACAATTATAGTGGGCACTAGAATTATAATGCCACCTATTCTTGATTCTTATATTTCGTTTCTTACAGGTCATTGTCCAAAGCAGCTAAGGATTGGGTTTGGGAACTTTCACTAGATTATAAAAAACAGGGTATGACTGTTATTGAATCTCCTTTCTAATAATTATTCAATATTTGGCAGATATTACTTAAATTTGTTTTTACTATACCTTTCTATTCATTTGTAGAGAAGCTATTCATACTCTCCCTACTTCCTTTTAGTGCAGATAACAAATACTTTATCAATACCAACATCCATGCACATGGCACAAAAGAAACAATTAAGTTAATATAGATTAGTTTCAAATTTGTTTATTTTCAATGCTGACCAGTACTAGTATACTTTTTGTATGGCAAGACTAATCTGCCTTGACAAACAATGTGTAGAGATTGATAGATTTTTGGATATTGGCACACATACATTTATAGCTATTGACAAAGCTTAACTCTTTTCAAGAACATTCCAACTAATATTGGCATTCTGTTTTATCTGATGACACTCAACATGATGTACTGTGGAAGACTTTCGGTATTTGACTAAGCTTTACAGTCATTAATGTTTAATCACTTACAATTCACTAAGTATTGTGATTTCATTTTTTATGTGGCTTGTTTATCTATGTAAAGTAAATCAACATGCCTTTCTGATAATCTTCTAGTACGTTTATAATTAGTCCCATTTAGTGATCAGTGATGAACATGGATACAACTGCTATTTAGAATTGCTTTATCATTTTAGACAGATTCTGAATGCAATTTCCCTTTCACAATAATTATAATAAGAGTAAATATCTGCCAAACTCTTCAAAGCTATGAACATCTTGTATGTGTGGTAGGGGGTGTGGTGGGGAAGACAAAGACAGGGGAAGCAAAGATACTATAATCCTTTTTTTTCTCTTGTGTACTATTTAAAATGTGTTATAGAGTCAAGCATACTTCTATATTATACATTAGAAACATGGATATACTGAAAAATGTTTTGGGTGAAAGAGATTTTTGGCAATTTAGAGAGGAAAAATTCTGTACTGTCCATCTTAAGGACAAGAACAACTCACTCTGGAATGGTTAGCCAAGGAAACAACGAAAGGACCTTAAGCCATAGTTCTGCACATGCCACTGCAATGAATGCACCATTGTATCATCATTATCAGGGCACTAGTGAGAAACAAAATGCTCTTGGCCAAGGCTGGGGGAAATTGGGACACAAAGAACCCAATTCAAGCAAGCATAGTGGGTAAAGGACATATTGGTCGAATTTTAAGTGACTCCTCGCATTTGTATATACTCTGTTCACATTTGGGCTTTTACAGAAATGCTGAAGTGATTTTGCAAGTCCATTTTATATACTGAGAAACTGAAAATGTAAGTTAAAGTAAAATTACTTGAAGTAAAATTACTTGAGAAAATTTATTAAAGTCCTTAGAAATATTTTTAAAAAACTGATTGCGAAAGAAACTGAGAAACAACTGAAAACTATTCATATAACAAATAAAAGTACCCTTTCCTTTTTGGAGCTCTACAAATGAACAAATACAGTTCTACTTTTTCCATTGGTCAAATTAACCTGAAGTGTGAACAAACAAGTCAAAACCAGGCTGGCATACTCAGTTTTACTTTATTGCTATCAGAGTTCCACCACTGTGGCAGATACCATAGTCTTCATTTGCCTACCTCTGTTTGCAGGAAAAAAGGATTCTCGTGGGTAGCTTGTAAAAAAAAAAATCTGATTTTATTCTTTATTCTATATGGCAGAGTGTGAATACATACTCATCTTTTATTAATATGTGATTCATTGTCACCGAGGATGCTAGGAAGATACGTCAATCAGCAGAAGATCAGAAAATTGGATCCATTGTAATTTTCAATAGACTAGGGCTAAAGACTGAAGTCAAAGTGTTTGTATCTGACATAAACGGATGGCCATGACTGCATTGCCCATAGGGGAATGACATAGTTCATGTCCTTTTGTCCTTACCCAATTTGGTGGATGACTAGTTCTATCCCTGAAATTTTCCTCCTGCATCCACTTAAACCTCAGTGTATAGGACTATCCAGGGCTATCCAGCTGCCAGGATTAATTAGTTTCCATTCTTAAAGGTCATTCTCTGGACTTGTGGCCTGATTTTCTGGGGGCCTTTGTAAGTGGCACTGCCTTACTGCACGTATTTGTTGGCCTGTAAGTGTGTGTTTCTGAAGCATATCTCTAATTTCTGATGTGTGGCAGTATGGGTTAATTTTTCTGTTTTCTTCCTCTGGGTGGGTGAATCACAAACTTGTGTGCATCAGTAACTCCTGAGAAAATTCAGATTCACAGAGGTCTGCATCAGATCCAGGTCATCACTTGGCCTCATTTTTTTGAAACCACTGTTTAATCAATTGTGATGAAGATATAGACATTTCTTTTTAGAGTTTTCAAATTTATTTGTAAAAAGTAATATCACTTACTTGAAATATTAAAAAAAGCTTAGTTAACAATTAAACTATACTCAATATAGACTAATAGAAATCCCATTGCATTTATTTTATTTTGAAGAATAATAAAGTGTGGAGCATTTCTTGTTGTTAGGCAGGGAACCCTGATTTGGTAAAAATCATAATATTTTGAGAGGTCTGAAACTCTCTTAAGGATATAATTTATATGTCACTAGATCATGACTATTTCACTAATCACTCATCAGCACTGATATGAGTCATTTTTTTCTTATCTGTTTATCTGTAGCCTTATACATGGTTTCATGGTTGATTAAATTATTTATTTTATTAATAGAGAAATTAAATATTTTTGTGCTAATTTGGTCATTTATATTCCTGTTTTTAAGATTTTATTCTTTATCATTTGCTCATATTTTTTTTTTCTTTTCCATAGAGATGTTAGAGTAATATTGGCTTGGAGGAGGCTCAATATGTTAAAGATATTAACCCCTTATTACATTAGTTGAAAATTTTTGTTTTCATATTTAAAAACAGCACAGCAAACAATGCTAGCTAAATAAAGATGAAAGTTTAGAATCATTTCAATATATAAATCAGTATACAAGTATCAAGAGAGAGACTTTTTACAGAAACTAAGACAACTTATTTAATACTCTTGTTACATGGTTTTATATTTTGTGCTATTATTGGATTTGTAGCATTTTTTAAAAATGTTCTATAAATCAGCTTTGTTAGAATAGGCATGATCTCTTTCTTTAGCTTTAAAGAATTCTCTGGAAAATCATTGTGGCCCTGAAGTCTTTTATGGAAAAAAATGTATTATCTCTATCCAATAATTCCAAGTAGCTTAAGACATTGAAGTTTGAAGTTCTGCTTCTGCCGTTTGCTG
Organism: Solenodon paradoxus; assembly: GCA_004363575.1. NCBI lineage: Eukaryota > Metazoa > Chordata > Mammalia > Eulipotyphla > Solenodontidae > Solenodon > Solenodon paradoxus. The sequence continues at coordinate 1,251,219 of RJWH01000129.1, read as the reverse complement.
TGTCTATTGAATTGTTTGCTGCTGCTTTTAACATTGCCACATTTCTGTGTTCTAACAGGGTACAATTAGTGGCTGTTTGGGGAAAATAAACTTGCATTAATCAAGACTAGACAAAAAACAAATTTTTCAGTTTTGGAACTTATAGCAGAATTTCAGGCAGTTTATTTTACTTCCTCATGACTCTAGATGTTTGGCCTTCTTGCTGTTTTAAAATAACCTGAATCTACTTCAAGGTCTTTGTACTTGTCATTCTCTTTTCCTAGAATCTTATATTAGAATTTAAAAGCATACTTCACACTATCATTTCATTGAAGTCTCTGCTCATATTTGATTTCCTTAGAAAGTTTTAAAAATAATCTCTACCCATGGAGTATTTGACTACGTTTTTCTTAAAACCATTTTGTTTACTTAAAAATTCATATGTAATTTTATATAAATTCATAATTAATTGTATATGTTGATTTATTACTATATGTGTGTTATATTTATAAGGTTATCCCCAAAGTTAAAATATCTGTCAAATAAATAAGTGTACAAGTAAATATAAAGTAATAAAACTAAGTTTTATATAGATCTCTTTTGCTTAAGTCTTTATTCTTAGATCTCACAAATCTGAGATAATACCAGCAAGATAGGAGATTGAGCAATAAATATGAATATTTCAGTATAAATTTACCTTGGTGCCCTCAAAGCCAAACAAATATGTATAATAATACAAAAATAATAATGTTATCTTAATAATATATTACACCTACCTATGGATATTATCACCAAAGAATTATTAACCTTTCAATCTTCCTAGACATAAAATCTTCAGTTTGATGCTTCGGACACTATCGATACACCCACTGAAAGAGGCTTTTGATACAATTATAATTCAATTATTGTTTTTGTTTAAAAAGAGTCCTACTTCTTCCATTTCCTATTGATATAAGCTATGTTGGTTCGATTAATTTCCCAGAAGCAAACCAAAATGTAACACTTGTTACTGAACTTCAGAGGCTACTAAAATTCTTGCTTGTACTCTTTCTATGATTGGATTTTTTTAGTTCATCAAATAGAAATTGGTTATCTAGATAATTTTAATATTTTGATAATGGTGAAGTGGTTTGCTTTCTGGGTTTACTGTTATCTTTGTTTTATCAGTATGAGAAGTTGTATATTGAAGAAATAATTTCTTTCTCTAAATATATGTATATATGTATATATGTATATATCTTCTAGCTTTCCAATTTCATCAGATAATGACTACTATTAATATTCCATTCTAAGAACTCCTTCTAAACAATCCCCTCATTTTTACCTTTAGTGTTCATTTGATCTGTAATTGTCTCATGTTAAATTTTATTCCCCATGTATCATTTTAACTATATAGTTAGTTCTCTAGAGCAAACACAATACCTATTCTTCTTAATTTGTATTCCCCCATTGCCTGGTACAAGGTTTAAGACAATCCCTAATGCTAGACAGTAAACATTTTTTTTTTCTAGAGTTTGATTTCTTTGAGTTCGATCTGTAGTCTTATGTCCTCATGACTCTACTATTATCTCTACTGATATATTTCTGTTCATAATACTGTATTAAATACTTATTTTTGGGTGCTACTGTAGACCAGGATTGCGCTAAATGCCCTTGATACATTTCTTTTTTAACCAGAATCGCACAATGACTTTACGGTGTAGAATCACTCTACAGGTGAAGAAACTAGCCATTAAGTCCTCGTCGAGCTATGATTTTTCTTTGAAGGCTAACTAGCTTCAGTGGACTGAACATCAGGTCATATTTCTGAAAACTTGAATTCTGCATCTCTATAAAGAAAATTGAATAATAAATAAGGACCTCAAGATATTCCTTTTTTATGTGGTGATAACTGTTTATCTTCTCTCTTGTCTTTCATGTGAAATTAAAAAAAAGTTATTGTTTCACATCTTGATAATGATATGACACATAAATTAAAAAGGAATTAACAATCAAGTTACAAATAATAGTGTGATAATGAGCATTAATAAAAGCTGATTTGAAAGTGAAGTCTTTTCCCCAAATGCTGAGTGATAAAAGAATAAGAGGTTAGCTCATGGTGGCAGGTTAAATTTGTTTTACAAGGATTTTAATTAAAGTTGTACTCTTTGGCCTTTTTCATGGAAGTACTCGCAAAAATAAAATATAACATCAAACACAAACAGAACAAATAGGCTTCTGTATATCAGTAAACTTATTTAAAATGTTCTTTTTATTGTTGAATACAGTGAAATATCTTTGCATCTTTCCAACTGTGTTTTTCCTACCCCAAGGGAAAAACTCTTTGAAGAATGCAGCAAATTATTTTGTATACTACATCCAGGGCTACTGAACCAGAAGAATAAGGACATACTGCTTGTGAGTTCTGCTGGATCAATAGCTCAGCCCTGGGATTTGCTTGTCTGTTGGATAGTGAATGAAAAGCACTAAGCTGCCAGTTTGTACCATGGATATTTAAGAGCCCAATACAGCCAAGAGACATTTTTCATAAAATAGAAAGCATTTTACCTGTAAAAATGTTTAGATATATGAGCACAGAGCATACAAAGACTATGAAATGTACTTGACACATCATGTTGGAAATTCTCCTTGTATCCTGTTACTCAAGAGAAAGAGCATACACATAAATAATCACACATGCACACACACACAAAAAAAACTACACATAGAAAATGTATTTATACCGTGTCTTTTTTTTCCAAAGCCCTCACAACACTCCACAGACATCACCAAATCCGTTCTTACATCTCTGTGAATAATAGGTAAGTGACTGTGCTTACTTGCTTTTCTGCTGGAGAGTACTACATTGCTGGCCATGTAGGCTCAGGAACCCATTTTCTTGATCTCCCTCTCTTGACTACACTGTCCACCATTGCACGTTATCTAATTGCATAATGTGTGTGCATTGGATGAGCCATCAAATAAGAGTTCTGACAAGGAATAATTCCTGCCGTGTTTCTGCCACAGTTCGCTTTTCCACAGTAAGCATTCATGTAGGTCCTCGTGTTATAGCAGCAAGATATGCAAGCAGGCCTGTTCGAGAGGGAGAAAGCAGCAAGAAGATATTAAATCTAGAGTTTCATACTTAGCTTGAGATCTCTGTGATACTGTCACTGTTCTGAACATAAAAGACTCTCCAAAGTGACATTTAGAAACTGCCATAAGAAAAGGGGCAATACAAACAAAGCAATTAAAAATGGGAAATAGATATGAAAGTAGATATGCACTGAGGCAACAAGGAGTTTCTGGTACTTGGATGTACTTATTATTCTTTCCTTCTCTCATCCAAACTCAGTAGAAACATGCCACCCAAAATGATAGGGTACGTGAAAGCTTTTAATAACCCGTTCTGTCTCCCTTGCTGTCCTGAGGATCTAGGAGCATCTTCTGGCACAGGACCCAGCCAGGATCTGCAGAAGAGTTACTACTTCAATCTCTTTGTCACCTAAGAATGGCCCTGATTGGCATTTTCCCTAATTTTAGAGTCTGCTTCAAACGGTGGTACAGTGACTAAACTAGTAGAAATAGTGAAAAAGAAATTTGCCAACATGCTTGGTAAGACAATTGCTTCCACTAGAGTGAAAAGAAAATGTCTTCTTTGGTTTCAGAATTTCATTGCCCCTTTGACTCAGGACTTTGGGTCTGACCACTAACCAAAGAAACAAGGCAGAATTATCTTTTCTTTTTCTTTCATTTTCTTCTTGTTTCTTTTTCTTTTTCTTTCCTTAAAAAAAAAATAGTTCTTTGATATGCTTTAGGAGGTGATTAGTGAATATTTGCTTAGTCTGTGCAGAGAAAGTGATCTTGAATTATATAACTGCCAATCTCTCTCTCTTCAGAATATCCTTTTGAGCAGGACACACAGGTAACCTAGATACAGCTTAACCAAATGGTTAATGTAGACAGGTTTTGCAGTCAATCAAATGAGTCCAAATTTCTGCTTAACCTGTCAAATTATATGACATTGAGTAAACTGTGTAATGTCTTCAGGTCTCTAATTTCTCCTCCATCAATAACCAGTAATAATGTGTAACACTGTGGTGGTTATTGTGGTGGTAAATTCAATACTACATATAAATGACTAAGTTCAGGGCCAGGCATTAATGTAAGTCCTTAATGAGTGGTGTATAACTGGTATCTTTCAGTGGTCCAAATTGTTTTTTTCCTTCTCCTACACCAATAAAAACTTTCAAATCAGTGGATCATCAAAAATTATTTTGCTGATGTGAAGGACACGGATGTATGTAACATGGCTATTTGTAAAGCTTTGTTTTCAGGACAACGGTTCATGTTGACTGTTGTGTGCTAAATCTGAGTTATACAGTTTATCTTTATAGGAGTCAAAGAAATATGCAAAGAAACAAACTAGAATTGAAGTAGAAAAGATACAATTGGATAGAATGACTATGAAAGCAAAGGACTAAAGAGTAATAGAAAATGTTCTCTTACTATAGAGTTAGTATATTGAAGCACATTAAATGGAGGCTGAAAACGGGACTCTAGATATGGATGTAACTGGCTTCAGATTTAGCCTCCATCACTTACTATTTGTGTGACATGGGTAGAATTTCCCCTTTTGCATTAGAAATATTAGAATATCGTCTACTTCAGAGAGTGTTGGAAGTATTAAACAAGGACAGCATATATATTATGCTGAAAACTTCTGTATCTTCTTTATTGAAACAATATTCCTGCCCTGTGTAACCAGCTCTTTAATATCATATAACATTCTAAAATAAAGATGTATGCAGTGTAAACAAATAATGGGCTAAAAAAAGTTTAACACTTTTAGGTGTGCAATATATTATTTAAATAAAATCTTAATGTTTTGTGTTACGTTATCTTTTTAAATTCTCCAAAGAAAATGAAATGTTCATTTAGCACCAAATCTGAGGGTGTCATTTTCTGGTTCCTAACCATGTACAAATGAAGTTTAAAATCTGTTCAAAACAGCTAAACAAAGATATTCGTGCCAACATCCACTTCAACCTTATTTCTTTCTAAACATGGATTCCTGACTTTGAATTTATTGAGAAGTAGGACCAAGATTTCAGGAACAGCCAGCTCATCAGTACTATATAACATTGTTTTTTTAAGTGGACAGCAAATTGTGCTGAGCTCAAATACTATTTATCCCAGTAAATGTTCTACAAAATAAAATCTTCTTATGCTTTCAAATATCTGAGAGAAAAATGCTATAAATAATAAAATGCTTTAAATGACATTGCAAATGTCCACCTCAGGCCATACTTAAAGAATCAACACTGGAAATAAGAGTGTTACAAATAGGTTTTATTGTTTTGCTTTATGTATAGCACAGCATTTTTTTTAATGTAAAGCTATAGGAAATGACCATGACCATTATTATTCTAGTGATCTATAAGTTACTTTTTGTTTTCAGAAATACAAAATGTTTTCATAAAACTGCTGATGTCAATATAGTTTTTAAGCATAGAAAAATGATTACATTGTAATTACAAAAATAAGACTACCATTTCCCAGTAGCAGATTATTTGATATTACTTTAGTTAAATAAAAAAAAAATTCAATAAAATTTTTAGGTTGAAATGGGAAAAACACATTTTCTGCTTGTTCCTCTAAGTTTCCTTAATTAAACCTCTCTTCCTAATTGATAATGCGTTTTCAAGTAACCAGCAAAACATGACAGAGAAAACTTTTTCTATGTTAGTAGAAAACATTATAATTCTATAGAACTTATTTTGGAAAATTTAAAGCAGGTATTCTGGCTTAGTATTAAACTGGCATCGAATATACCTTTATCAAGTGGATATTGAGAGTATTTGTTTATATTGGCCGACATTTCAAATAGATAGGGAGACCCAAAAATAAGTCATAAGTATTTCACAACATAAATGTAACTGGCTTTTCCCAATTATTTTTATATTTGTTATTATTTTTTCATTTGCAATTAGTTGTTTTGTTTCTTATGCCCCTATCTGAGAATAAAAGCAAATGTACTGATAATTCTCATTGTCTCAATTCTTTTTAGTTATGTTGGTAATTTGGTAGGAAAGTATGAAATAGAAGTATAAAAATGACTCAAGCACAAATGGGATTTCTGGTAACCATTACAATACAAAGCTTTCTGAAATGTCAGCTCAGACCTTAGAATTTAAACATATATCACTGCCAAAAATGGTGATGTAGACAATTTTCCACTTATCAGGAGACTCTTCTATGGTTTCACCTCCTTGTTCTCATGTTTTACGTATTTTATAAGAAAAAATTTCCCCCTGAGGTTTGTCCCACAAATTCTCTCATATTTTTGCTGTTAAAGGAAACCTAGTCTATTATTATCACTCTATAAAGATGTATTTCAATATAAATACTTAATGTGTCATTTAAGAATCACTTGCTGATACTTTTCCTTCCACCAGTACTATTATTATTCTGTTCTATGCTTGCTCCTGATGGGATACTAAGGAGAGGACAAACCTTATCCTGAATATCAAAGATGTGTCATCAGACTATCTAGGGTTTCTATTATGTCACTATTATGGTTACCCCACTCCCTCACTAATCTATAAGCCCCTGGGTTTAACCCTGAGTTGGGAGCCTAGGTTTTAGCCCTGATCTTATGTTCTTTCTTCACTCTCTAAAATCAGAGTGATTTCCTTTGTGGGAACTTTGTTATATTTTCTTCCCCTCCTCCTATTTGACTTGAGTCATGTAATTGTCAACCTCCACTCAAAATGTCCTTTTAAGAAGTAACACACAAAAATGGTCTCTATGTGACTGATAAATGGTTGTCCTTCTGACTTCACCATCCCTATTGATCAAATTACTCAGATTGACTGTTTTAGTGTTTCTTTGAAATCACTCTCTTTTGGAGGGTAAATATGCCCACAGTGTTAATAGCAGAATGTACACTAATTGAATGTTTTCCAAATCTTATACCCCAAATATTTTAGTTGTGTCAAGTACTGTAGGAGGTTCTGAGAAACCAAGATAAAGAGACCTATCTCATGTCTTCAAAGAATGAACAGTTTACTGAGCAGACATAAGTTTAGGAGCATAAGAGAAGCCTCAGAGCAAGGAGCACAGTGACAGAGAAAGCTTTCCAGAGGTAACCTTTGTGTTATAGCTTGAAGGAGTTCTCCTAAATTTATTCCAGGTACAGGGAGCAGCATATTCAGAATTTCAGGAAACATAGCTGTGTAGGAAATGAGTTTAGTATGAGTGGAGCTTAAAGCACAAGGAAGAAATTATTGGAAATGAGCTTGGATACAGACACAAGAACCCTTCCTGACATTGTTAGTATGTCAATGGAGCCTGTTGTCACTGGAAGCCACTAGAGCATTTGGGGCAGATTGTATTCATACAATGTGGAGATCACCCTCACGGTAGAGTGAAAGAATTTGAAGATGAGGATTGGAGTGAGTTGGAGAGAATTAGATTTAGGGAGACTAGAAAAGAGGCTACTGAGTAGCCCCATTGTTTACTGATGGTCCTCAGGAGCAAAGTAGATGTGAACTTTTGGGGAAGTGGAATAGATAGACTTGGGGATTGATTAAATGTGAAGGTTATTCAAGAGTGAGGAATGATTTCTAATTTCTGGGTTTCTAGATTAGACAAATGAGTAAATGCCTTTATTTCTCCCTTATGATTCAGAATAAGAGAGGGGTTTGAGGCCAGATTTGATAGGAGAGGGAAATGAAATTAAATGAAAATTTAAAAAAATGAAACTAAAAATAAATGGGCTATAGGGAGGGGGTGGAGGAGGTGGAGAAAAGAAAGAAACCAAATGGATTAGGCTTTAGACCTGCAGAATTTATGGAAATGCCCTTTGGAAATGTCTTGAGTAGTCAGTTAAGTATATAAAGCTGGATTTTTATGTGTTTAAAATATTTAACAGTTGTAGACAGTGGCATACCAAGGATGGGCTGAGGGAACTGTTGGGTAAAGTTAGTAAAAAGCACACTGTCAGTAAAATTTAAAATGAAACTAGAAGTAATTTAAAAAATCAGATGGACTGATGAAAGAATGCCAATGAAAAAATTCTCCTACCTGAAACTCTCTTTTTTTTGTCTGAGTTCTAATCAATTGCTATGGTTACTGTCTCCTTTATAAGACCTGATGTACCAAGAATGTTGTAATATTACATTGTTTTGATTGTGGAAATCCAAAGTAGACAGATTGATATTTCTGGGATTTGATAATTAATATAGTCAAGGGTATTATTAGGATAACCCAACTGCATTAAAATATGTCTGAGGAAGCTGAATGCCCATTGTGATATAACGGTTTATGTAAAAACCATTTATAGATAGGTAAATTTGAATTTTTTCAATAAATCTCAGTACTACATAAATGACTGAAACTGGATTACTCCTCTGACATCACTATTCCTATTGATCATTTTACCCATATTGGTTGTTTCAGTGGTTCTCCTACTCTGCTACCTGAGGGTTTCTCCATTTGCTCTCCCTTTGTCTGATTTTCCCTCACATGACTTATTCTAGTGACTTATTCTTCACTTTCTTCATGTCTTTTATCAAATATCTTCTTTGTAGGAAGCTTTTAGTTGTTGGATTTATCTGAAAATGTACCTCCACCATCCATTTTCTATACTCTTCCATGACTTTTCCTACCACTTACTACAATTAATATACAATTCATTTATTTGTGCACACTAGTTTTCCCTAAACTGTGACAGTGAACTAACAAGATTGTTGTTTTTTGTTTCTTTGCTTGTTTTTTAATTCATTGCTGTATTCCAGGTTTTAGAACTCACTGGCATAGACTCTTAAATAATAAATATTTGTTAAGTTACTAGAGGGAGGATATGACATGATTTTAATAATAGAGACTATATATACCAGTGTGCATAAGAGAACCTATATTTTTAAGGACTCATGTCTTATTTTCACAGTGACTACTTTAGTTTCTGCACAAAAAATTATCAGTAAATAGGGCGACCATATGTCTTGGTTTATACCCCTGTAATCTAGGCATCAGTTATTAAAGTCATCATTTTTCATTTTCACAAGGGTTTAAAGATAATCATATGGTCTAAATATGATGACTAAGTATCTGATGAATGAAATATTAAAGACTAAGGTGGAAAGGCATAACTTCAAGATATATTCGACTTTCAACCCTCCCATCCCCACTAACTATGCATTTAATTGGGTGAAATTGCCAAAGAAAATCACTAATACAGTGTTTTCCCCCTATTCTGCCTACTATAGCTATTGTAGTTTTATACATCTATCAAATTCCCTAATATATTCATTTTTGGATTGAGTGGTAATTCATTCACAGAGTGTTTACTGATTCCCCATAGTATGTTCGATCCTTTAAGGATCTTTCAATCTAGTAAGGATAGTAATGAAATTTTAGAACCCATATGATAATTCATAAGTAAAAATTGTTATTGTTTTATAAACATTTTGAGAAAAGAGCAAATACTTTTAATACAAATAAGAAAAATAAAATTAATGTTCACTGGAATCTTCTAATATAAAGAAGATAGTCTTATAAGTTTTTCCAATTCTGATCGATCATAAAACTCATAATTCTAACATCCTAAAAATAATCCTCAGTGAATTTTGCCTTTATTTAGTCTTTAATTTTGGTAATATTAAAAATTGTACACTTTAATAAAAATTTTTATATATTCTTTTTTACTCATTATGTCATAGGTTCTCTCAGACTATGGAAAGGTACATTATATTATAAGCAGTATGGCCATAATTTATATAAATTGCTTAGTCAGTCCTTTACTGTAGACATTTATTTATTATTACTTTTAATCATAAAATAAAAATAATTTTGTAGTAAACTTCCCTGTACCTATGGATTGCTTTGTATTTTTATTTCCCTTAAGTCATAACTAAAAAGTAGAACTATCCAGTCATAGAGATTGAGCTGAACTTTTTATAGCTACTGATATGATCTTCAAAAATGTTTATAGTAATTTATAACAATGATAGCAATTTAAAATTCTTTCCTTTTGTTTTTCTAAATTGAACCTTCATCTTTACTACTGGTTATTACTTTTTCTTCTGTTATTAGTTGGGAAATGAAAAAAAAATTAGCCAAATCAATAGAATGCCTATATAAGGCTTGCCATGATGTCTATGCTTATTTTTACTATTGGTCTGGTAATATAATTTAGTGATGAAAACCCTAGATTTCAGATAAAATTAGAGAAAAATATTGCCTCTTTAACATCTGCTGAATTATGTAATCTCTCTGACCTTAATTTGTTAAAGTGGATATAATTCCTACTGTGTAGGATTGTCATAGTCTGATACTTGCAAGTCTCCTAACAGAGTATAGTGGGTACACAAAATATTAGTGATTATTAATTAAAAAAAGAAAATTAGACTAAAAGGGTAAAAGGTGTATCTGTTCTTTTACTTGATGATATTAATATTTAAAAATTTTAAATGTTCTTGTATGTTGAGTCACTGTAAAATTTTGATAAAAATATTCAGAATTCTTCTTTTGTATGTGACAGAAATTATTGCAAAGTAGTAGTTTTAGGAAAAACAAAATCCTTTGAGTCGTGTAATCAGTTAACTCGTGGGTGGATTTGGATTTGACCTCCATGGATTCAGAGATTCAAGCAATGTCAGGTCACCAGAGCTTTCTCACTCTTACTGCTCTGCTCCGTTCCTGTTAATGGTATCATTCATTCTCTGCAGACAGACATCCCTCATGTGGCTAAGGAGCATGCTCTCCACTAGTTCTAGCTTCGCCATGCCATCCTAACAGTGGAAATAGAACTGCTGCATCCCAGTATCCCTAATGAAATCTTCTGCAATCTACCCTCTAAACCCCAATCACAATCCAGCTAGCTTTTCTCAGAGAGAACCCTAGTCCTAAAGCCTCTGCTATATATAATAAATGAAACTGTCTCTTTCATTTCTAGAATGGTGCTGTTTTTCACTTGAATAAAAATACTAATAATTATTTTATTATTATTATTATTTTGAACTCTGTGACTCAGATGAGGAAATCTAGTTAAGAAAATCTAGACTTAAGTATTGTGATGGCCCAGGCCAAGGTCAGAAAAGTGACCAGAAATATGAGTTTGAAAATCTCGAATATCAAAAAAGAAAATCTATAACTACCACCTATAGTTAATGCATGATAATACACAGAACATTTTCTGTGTTGCTAGAAGAACATTGATATGCTGGTTTCTGGTGAAGACTTACTGTTTCCAAGGAACTCCCCAAAGGAGCTGAGTGAAGCTATTCCCGGGGCCACAATCTGGGGCCCAGTGGAAGTACAATTCTGCTGAGTGTACGCCTCTGGCTGGCTTCCCAGGTCCTCTTGAGCTCTTTCTTGAAGTGCCTCAAAAAGTGGGGGCAGAACTTAGAGGGGGAAAAAGAAGTAATATTCTTTTGGTTGCTAGAGTAACTTCCATGCTCTGCCATAAAATGTCCCTTGGTGCCACTGTCAGAGTCATAATAAGACTCATTTTTCAGTTCCAGTGTGACACTTCTTATGTTTCTATATAATGCTTCTTAGATTACAATCCTTAGACAATAATCGCTGTCAGCAGGATGATCTTGGAAAACAAAGGAGGACATGAGCATCCAGCCCCACAACTCTGAGCTGTTCCCTTTGCTCTAAGCAGTGTGTGCTTGCTCAGGTGCGAGACTGTGACCTCAGTGTCACTTCAAGGAGTGATATGACTGACTTTTCTTTCTGCCTTGAGCAAGTCCCAGTTTTCATTCATTTCTAGGGCGTTTAACTGTCCTCCATTTTCCCGTGTGTATGGCGGTAGGAGGGTGGGGCTAGTTTTTACTCAGAAAGTTATTACCCTTTTGATTTTGTTTAAAAGGTTACAAGGCACATTAGACCAGAGCTATGAGGATTTTGCTGAATCCTTGGTGAAAAGAAATCACTGCTATTCGGTTTCCTTCATTGGTACTTAATACATTTTGACAAATAGTATGCTTTCGTTCAAATTATGTTGTCTTTTTTATGCCTTCAGTTTTCTAAAACTACTAGTCTTAAGGATTGGGAAATTCAAGTAGAAGATAAGTCCTCAATGTCAATTTACACATCATGCTTTCTAGCTTGCTTTATTTCTAAATAAAGAAAAAATTTAAATAGGGTAAATCACCTGTAATTAGTCTGTGTAAACTGAGAAAAGCAGAAAAAAATGACTCCAATAATAGATTTTATCATATATAATAGAACCTCATTTTGTGTAAGATGTCCTGCTAATTTGAACTAACGCTGTTGCATGGATATTTAATTATTCAAATAATTGCCTTAACTTGCCAGTAGAAATGCTGTTACACCTAAATGGAGTTAAAGTTGGGAATATATCCAGTGCTTTTGATTTTGTTTTATTACTTTACTCAGAATATTGGTTTCTTCAACCTTCTATTATTCTCTGTGCACTTTTCTTCCAGCTTAATTTATTTTTACAGCCCCATATTGTACCTCTGGTGATTAAAGTCTAAACTATAGATAATCGTTCTATTGTCTATCTTCCTAGAATATACCTATTCCTATTTTTTTTAGATGCCTACTGGACATTTCTATTTGATTCATCACATTCTCAAACTTCAAGAGCCTAAAATAAAGTAGTTAATTTAAAATCCCATTTCATTTTGACCTCAAATATCTAGCCTTCTTGCCCTCTTTATGGTACCACCTTCTACCTTTCTTTCCACTTATTACCCCTTTCTCTCCCATTCTTTGTAGAAAAAATTTCAGAGTTGTTTATACTTGTAGTTTCCAAATTTTCTCCTCTTTTTCTCTTTTGAATCCAGTCTATCAGGCTTTGCCTCTTTCATTGCTGATGACTTCCATGTGTTAAATTCAGTGCCCGAATTCCAACTCCCATTTTACTTGAATTTTTATCAGCATTTTTCATACATTTTCTTTCTTTTTATCCTCTGTACAACATAATTTTCTTATTTCCTTCCTTCCTTACTTCCTTTCTTCCTTCCTTCCTCCCTCCCTCCCTCCTTCCCTCTCTCCCTCCTTCCTTCCTTCCTCGTAAAGAAAAAGTGCAGGTAGTAATGAAGGCGAGCAGGAGGCAGGCAAGTTGAGGAGGAAGAGACATTTATTTATTTTATTTAGTTGTGCACAGTCTTTGTTCCCCCTGGACCTGGGGCTTGAACTAGGGGTATCTGACGTGCTACTTTGGAGGCAATTGATCTAACTGCTACTCTACCAGGTTGTATCCCAATACAGTTTGCTAAATGTCCTGATATCTTTCTGCCTGATCCTGTTCAGTGGCCTTTGTTGGTGCCGCATCACCTGCCATCTACAGATTGGACTGCCTTGTGATTAGATTTTTCATTTATATTTATATTCCATACACAGAGGTAGTCTTTGTGTTTAATGGATTCCTGTACTGTTGATCACTCCAGACTTTTACCTCTATTTTGAAATACTTCTTCGAATTCCTGATGTCTCTGCTTGGATGCCTAATAAATATCTCAAACTTTACATGTCCAAAACTGAACTTCTCATCCTTCCCTCATAATTTTGTGCATCCAAATCTCTCCTGTATCCCTACATCTGTTCTTTCAAATGCTCAGGCAAACACCTTGGGGGTAATTACTGACTCCTTTGTTTTCTGCCTGACCACCAATATCAATATATCAGTAATTGTATCATCTTTATATTTACAATCAGAATTGCATATGTAGTTTGTGGGACCATGTGAGAAATAAAAATGTGGGGTCATTTATGCAAACACGTAAGAATTTTAGGAGTATGAGAGCAGAGCCTTAAACCAAGAACAGAGGCCTGTGCAGCTACCTACAACACCTGCTTATGAAAACTGTTCACAATATACTGATTCTAATCAGCCATCACTTTTACCCTAAGATATATAAATTGGGTCCTTTCAGATCTCACCTATTCCCCCTCTTGAACCTCTCAGCTAGAAAGGCCTATTAAAAATGGCTCAGCTAATTTCACTCCTCTACTCAAAAACCTCTAGTGACTGCCATTTCACTCACAGTAAACCTCCATTCTTTTCTCCATCTTAGGTTAGTACATCATCATGTCACACCTAGAGAGCTGCAATATATGCCAAACTGTCTTACTGTCTCTCCTGATTTCGATTTGCCTGTATATCTTACCAAGGCCAATATTTATGAAACACTGTTTTTATCATTTCACTTCGTAACACAGTCATTACCTCATACTATTTCAAGTAAGAATTCCTTTGGCTCTTAGCCTTCCACAGTCTACTTCAAGTCTACAAAGTAGCTCCATAGTCCACTTTTCTCTGCTTCAGTCAAGTCAGTCTCAAAAGACTTCATATTTATATACAATTCTAACACCATTTCCTGTTGTAGGAAACTTTTTTCCTTCTCTCTGTACCTGTCTTGATCAGACAAATCCTCTGAGGCTTACTTTATTTTCTACTTCTTCCCCTGGAGCCCTTTCTGTTACAAAGAGTTACCCTGCATTCTGACATTGGTTGAACTTAGAGTTTTGTACTGCCCACTTTAGCACAAAGATGTGCTCTGGATGATTTCACTTAAAAAGGTGAATTCACTTAACAAAAACACCTTTTGGCAGGGGCTATACCTTCTATATTCAATTATCCATTGTGCTTCTGAGTCCAAGGTAAGTACTCAATACACATTTATTAATGACTCATTGTAGACATGATTTTAGGTTATCAAATAATTGCTGATTTAGTAAACATTTCATAGTTAACAACAAGGCACTAAATATGAAGCCAGCAATAGTGAACCTTATTGGAATGTACAGAGAGGTCATGCAAGAAACACGGAATAATGAGAGTAATCAATTATTGAGTACTTGGCAAGAAGCCTACTAAGGGTTTTACATAGGTTAACTCATTTATTCTTCACAATAATCCTGTTAGTTGGACAGTATTGTTATTTCTATGTAGTTATGAGTAGCCTGAAGTTCAAAGAGTTAGGGAGCTTCCCTAAGGACACAAAGCTGTAATTTGCTGAATGGGTTTCAAATACAGGTAGTCTATTAATGGACTCCATTCACTGAGCTCTCATAGTCTCTTTGTGTGTGTGTATGTGTGTGTGTGTGTGTGTGTGTGTGTGTGTGTGTGTGTGCAAAATTTTAAGACCTTGGACCACTGTTATAATTTCAATGTTTCCTATATACTTTTCTATGATATAAATACTATATTTTCTATATCATGGAACTATAGGGTCTTTGTGTTTTATTTCCATTAAGGATAAGAGAAAAATAGTCAAATATTCATTTATTTTTCTTTTTTCTTTCTTCCTCCTCCTCCTCCTCCTCCTCCTTCTTTTTTTCCCTTCTTTTTTCAGTTTTGTCCTCTTTATAAATAGCTCTGGCAATCCAGGGACCTACATGGTGTGTGCATAGTACTATCTTTCTGTCATTCCAGCACTGGGACAAGAATTTCAAGGATCTGCCAGTCTTACAAATTAGTTTCAGAAAGACTTATTTTCAATAGTTGAGTTTTAAAACATTCTAAATTACATTTACTACAGTTTGTTTAAAGCTTTTTTTCTGGCCCAAATTTTCTGAGTTGCAGCTTAATTTTTCACTGTCTCATTTTAATTTTTCTCTTTCTTTCTAGATTTCATCTTCTCATTCATTATTCTTTGTCTCCTCTCTGTTTCTGGCTTTTCTTTCTGCAGCTGGGTTTTGGTTAGAAGGGGTGGACACAGCTGCCCAACCATTTTCACATTCTTCACTGATATGATTTTCTTGAGGTAAAACATCATTTAAGAAGTATTACTCAACAATTAAATGTTTCTGTCTCCTCAAATTCTGTGTCTGAAAGTCTGCCAATAAGACCCTTTGCAGTTGTTTGTATTGGTTTGGATTTCTTCATGTTATGCATCATTGGATCTGTGCTTATTTACTTTTTATTCAATATTTTTGTTATGGTTCTAATTTCCTCTGTATAATCTCAACCACTGACTTAGTCCCACCGTTATCTTTATTTTATTTATTTTTTTTAGGAGGAGGGAAGTCATTTACTACTTTTTACTACAAGTTGCTTTTAAAATGAAATGTTTCAATAATTGATGGGCCCGGTTTTCATAGAATTCAGGGAACAATTTGAAATCAGGAGTTGGAATCCTAATAACAGTTGAAGATTCTAACTTGTCTACCACTGTCTCTTAAAGCAGAGACACTTTATATTAATATCACTACCTGCATAGAGTTGTGCCCACAAGAAAGTGATTTGGGGTGGAAACTTTAGACTATCTGCTTGAAGTGTTTTCTAATCTTTCAATAGTTTTCCTAGGGCCTTTTCAGAGTAGCACTTTAGCTGACTTTTCAGTAGAACTAGTAGATATTTAACCATTCAGTTCTTATCCATCGTCTCAATAACTTATTCATTATGCTTCCTTTATAAGGATATCTCAGAATATTTGAATCAAATGCTGCTATTTAACATTTACAGAAGGGAAAAGGAGGAGGTAGGCCCATGTTTAAATTAACATATTTAGCAACCATGAACACCAATGATTAGAATGGAAGTCATTCTCAAGAAGGACTTGGGTTAGGAGATTCTTCCTAGGGTAGTACACCATTGCTCAAAAGAGACTGGCATCTCAGAAGAGGACATGAGTGGGTACATGAAGTAAGGGGGGAATTGAGCTGCTAATGAAATTATTTTAATACTTTAATAAGGAGATATTTGTTAGTTTTGGCTGAGAGTGTGCTCATAGTTGATAGTTGATTTATTTTCATTTTTATGCATCTGCCAGTCTTACAAATTAGTTTCAGAAAGACTTATTTTCAATATCATCCCTTTCCAATTTACACAAGGTATAAATAGACAGTTTTGGGATGGCACATGATTTTCCATGGTATCTTCTAGTGAAATGTGTCCAGGTGAAGTTTTAGTATCTTAAAATTTAGATTCTCAACTCTAAAGGATTCAAAGACCACCTTGTCTACAGAAGGAAGGTTTTTATCTTTCAAAGCGCACGCACTTGGGACTACATGTTGGTTGTAACATTAAGTAATTGAACTTTTGAGAAAATCTCTTAATAACTTTGATTTTTCAACTAACTTCTATCAGTAAAAAGGAGGAGATGGATTTTATGAGCTCCAAGTTCCCTTTAAGATCTAGGATTCTCTATTTCTATTTAAATACAAATGAGAAAATGTATTTTGCCTGACATTTAATAGAAGATTGGATAAAAATAAGCTCACCTTTTAGGACATATAGGAAAAGACATGGTATAATCAACTTCTGGGCAAGTAAACTATCCTTGATAATTGCTTATTCACTTCTTTATACAGTTTTCTTATGTTACTCTGTTTAAAGACTGTCTTTTCTCCTTTGATTTGAACACAAAAACAATGACTAAATAAAATGAGTAACTGTCTCTCTATATATTTAGCATTCAGTTACATTCTGAAACATCACTATCACCTTTCTGCAATGATGATGCCATTTTCCTGAATTCTTCACTCTGCCCTATGGAAGACATAATTTTCCATGTTTATTCAATTGAAAATGAGTTTAACTTTGTGAACGCCCCTTGTTGAGATGTTATTTGCCATTTTTGGAACTATGCAGATTTAGTATACATATGTATACATCAGAGCTATTAATATGTGGTAAAAACAGTTCTTACTTCAACTAAGAGGAGGAAACAAGAAAAGGTAATTTCTTCTTAAACCTTAAAAACAGATCTTCAATAAATTTGTATCACACACCAGAATTCTCTTAGCATTTGGCATTTCCACAGGTCTCTGACATAGTAGCTAAATAGTTTATTCATGTGGTTCTACCTTTACACTGATAACTTGTTAAATAGATAGCCATTTAGTCCCTAATGCTCACATTTTGATAATATCGCTTATTTAGAAGCTAAATCATGATCCTTCACATAAACTTAAACATTCTCTTTAAGATGAAGATCAATGTTTTGCTTGTTTTAATGCATAGAAGGTAATAGCCCTAACACAATTGGTGGCTTGTTTATAGTTGGGGTTCAATATATTTTTATTGACTTTTTTGTATATGTCTATTAATACTGTACCAAATTACTTAAAGTGTAAAACTAAGAATGAGCTAGAAATTTGAAAGAGAACTACAAAATGAAAGATTCAACCTAATGATTTGATCAAAATGTATTCTTTTGTTCTTCCCTTAATCACCATTAAGAAAATATTTAAGACCTATTGTTTTCTAGATTGTGTGTCAATTGTCTTAGAAACATGCAGGAAAACAGATCTTGGTCCTAAGGAATTAATTTTGGGGGTATATATTAAAGAATAAATGATTATGTCCAGGTTTGTGAAATTAAAGAAACATTAAAAAGTACAGTGGTAATAACCAGCAACAAAATTTTATATAGGTATTATCCTTACCAGACAATATTCTAGGCAATTTATATTTAATTTTTAAAAAAGGAAGTCTGAGGTAAATATTGTAATTATTATTCCCATCCTACAGAGTGGAAATTGTGCTTGTATAATGTCACTCAGTGAGTGGTTCCAGAATCACTTTTCTTAGAGGTGATATTCCATTCTATCAAAGAGACTGATTAGCTTTCGAGAACAATTTTAAAGGACCCTGTGTGTTGTAACTACTGAGCAAAATAGGTTCTTCAGAATCATGCCCTGTAGAAGGATGTTTTAATCTCGAATATCTAGAATATTTTAGTCAGAAAATATTTTACTTGCAATGCTCAAGAAAGCTGCAGTGGGCACTAGTTTTAGTATCACATTTCTCTTCCAATTTACATTCATGTTGTAGTGTCTAAGTTTTTAGTTTATTATTTGAAAAGATGTTACCAACTGACAAATTCTTCTATTCTCCCATTTAAATCACTATTACATTAGATTCTCTAGAGAAACAGAACCAATAGGATCTATCTATCTATCTATCTATCTATCTATCTATCTATCTATCTATCGTCTATCTATCTACCTACTTACCTACCTGCCTTCTCACTTTCTAAAGGAACAGAGAAAGGGAAAGAGGGGCAGAGAGAGACCATGACATTCATTTCTTATGAGGAAATGGCTTCATGAGTATGGATGCTTAGAAGTCTTACAATCTGCCACTTGCAAACCAGACACCAAGGATTATCAGTGGTATAAATCCCAGTTCAAAGACAGGCGAAGAGTGGTATTCCAGCTGAGCAATCAGGCAGAGCAAAAGAATTGATATCTTCCTTTATTTGCCTTTTGTTCTACTCAGGCCCCCAACAGATTGGCTGATAGCCATCCAAATTGATGGGGGTAATTTGCTTCACTTAGTCTATTGATGAAAATGTTAATCTCCTTACAAAGCACCCTCATGGACACAACCAGAAATAATGTTTAATCAGCTATTTGAGCATCTTGTGGCCCAGTCAAGTTGACACATAAAATTAACCATCCCAGTGCCATCATGCATGCAGCTTCTAATCAGCATGATCTATGAGGGACCCAAAGAGACAGAGGCCCAGAGCTGGCAGCCAAGTGTCGAAGTCTTTAGCTGACCTGCCACAGATATCTCTTTGGATGGTGCTCATAGCTCCATATTAAACTGCCCAACCTCTCTTCCAGAAATAACATCATACAGGCTGTCTATGTATAATCTTTGTCTTGATTTTGCTGTACATTAGTGTTATTTTAGATTGTGTGTGGTATTTAGTATGACCTGGTAGGTTATTTTTTGACTTTGGTAATGTGCAAATTATTTTTCTTATAAATTAATGGTAATTGTTCTTCACGATGCCATTTTGGCTTATTAAAGATTTTCAAAGAAAGTTCTCCATTTGGATCATAGGGAAACCTGTAAAAGAGCTCATAATTAATAAAGAATATTGTGTTGATGTTGTCATTAGTGTCATCTCAGTATTATTTTAGATCAGAAGTCAGTATGTGGCTATACTCAGGCTGAGGTTGGCTGCAGTTCTTAGCTTCCGAATAGCCTCTAAAATTAAAAACAAAAAAAACCAAAAAAAACCGAGGTGTTACACATTGCTATTCATTACTACACATTACTATGTGTTGGGGTTCTTTTGAAAAGCAGAGAGATCTCACAATGCAGAGCTTGAGGTCTCATCAGGCAGTGACCGGCTGGAAATGAGTCGCTTCTGTCCTTTATAAATGGGTATTAGTTCCAGTTTGCTGTGGGTCCCACTCCTTCTGACTACCTTGTACTTGGCTCAAATTCCTTGCCTAAGTGTGTAGACATTTTAGTTTGCTGTTTGTTTTTGAATCATCTCTATTTAGGTATAAAGATGAAATAATTGAGAAATGATTACTCTACTTTCTCAGGTAACATTAACCATGTGACAACTGACCTCTGATTTCAGGATTTGTTTCCATTTTATTTCTACACAAAATGAGAGGAGGTGAGATTATAACACAACAAAGGTTCTTATCAGAGGAATGCCAAAAAAAGTATTTGCAAGACTTTTTTTCTGGTTTACAACCTTATCAATGCCCATACATAATTTCCTTGTTTAGATTTGAACAGACCAATAATTATTCAGTTTGTACTTTAAAGGTAGTAACAGAACTTTTTCCCCCTTACTGCTGCTCATGGGTATAGGAACAGAAAAATAAGGAAACATAAAAAGGAAACTAGCTTTGCAAACGTATTGAAATCTAAAACAGAAAAGCAGGTTAGCTGGGAAAAGTACAAGGGGGCAATGATGCTCAAGCCTGTTAGGACATTGAGGCATCAACCAATGTGCAATTAAAAATTAAAGCCTGTGAGGTGGCAGCGAGGGAGAATAAAAGCCTATTAAAGCATTCCTAAGAGTTAGGGCTCTTGCCAGCAGAGCCATCTGTCAAGAGATTTTGAAGAAGGAAATTTCTACAGGAATTTTCCCTTGGGACCAGATGAAGTGCCAAGAAAAGGTGTGTGGCATCAGGAGTGAGGACAAATTCTGAGAGTCTTCCATAGTGCTTATCACAGACCGAGAGGAGCTATCAACCCAGTGGGTCTCAGAGAAGAGGATGTAAGAGAAGGATGTCTCTGTAATGCTTTTGACGAGAGAATTGAGGTCATATTAAAGAGAGTGTATGAAAACAAATAGCTCTTAAGGTAAGTTAAATTTTATTGCCTTGAATTCTTAAAAATTTCCATAACTCAAAAATAATGTCCTTTATTGACTGTTGAATCTTAAGTAAACAATGATTATTAGGTTGGTGAGTCAAATTGCAGGAGATCAAAAATATTTGAATAAAAGTGGGGATGTTACTTTTTTCCAAAAACTTGGATTTTTGGTTTGTGAAAATACCTAAGACGTTTATTTATATGAAACGTTGTGCTAATTTGCTGTTTTCACTTATTTCTTCCAAGTAAATGCTGGGTAAAAGTAATCAAGATGGACTCATGAGTATATGCTTCTAGAAAATTAAGTTCATGCCATGCTGTGAAATAATTAAAACCCATACAACCATGAAAGTTACGAGTTAATAATAAGGACATATATTTCCAGAATCATGTCAAGAAAAGATACTTTATTTTTTAAGATTCTAAATAAATCTTTGTTCATTCCCTGACCTGTATTTCTATATGGTGCTATTTTGTGATTTTTTACTTTTGCAATTGACATTATTTTTCTTCATTAAGAAAAAAAATGATGGTAGAATAAAATATCACAGCTTTATTATCTAGAAAATAAGATAAATATTATGTATTTTTTCTTTCAGATATTTTAAGTCAGAGGGAACTCTCTTTAAATTCAAGAAAACAAATATGTAAGAAGGTATGTCTCATCCTAATTTACAAATGTTTTAGAACTTAGAACACTGATAAACTGTTATTGCAAAAATCAGTAGTAAGTATAGTTTAATTCAATTTTATTTTGTTTTGATCAAAATGGAGACATTTTATTTAATACATTGGTTACTTAGAGAAATAGAGATGAGCAGACATCAATATAAATTCCACACTGGGCTAAAAAAATAATCCTATCTGCTGGGAAAGAACACAAAGTCAAGTAAAACAGTGTTAATTCTGAGTGACCACAGAGATCTAGTGTTCACGCTGGCACGATGCCCATATCAGATGATTGTGTCTGTAATTGGAGAGAAATTATCTTGTGAATTTAAGTCAAGTTATCCTTTGAATTCAGTTATAGTGGACAATTAATTTTAATGACCCTGGCTTTCGAATCTTCCTTCCTGTCCTATGAAATAATAGTTTTGCCTAAATTACTTTCATTTTGTTTCTGTTACTTTTATTTCACTGCATTCATTCTTCCATTCACTTATTTATTTAATCAAGATTTAGTGAGCAATGTTTAGGTGAAGGGTATTATTGGTCTGAGCATGAGAAAATGAATAGACATGATCCTTGCTCCCAAAGGGCTTATAGTCTGTTACATGGCACATAACTTTTCCCTTTAGTTTAAAAATAATTCAGCAAACAAAACAAATCTAATTTCACCAACATAAAGTTTTAGATGAACAGAACATAAGTGATAACTCTAGGAAGTCTATGTGTAAATATTGTATGTGATTCAAGACTTTCAGTATATTGCTTTTATTTGTCTTTCAGTATTTTAAAAATGTGTTTAAATTAGCAAGAACTGAAATGAGTATGGCTTACTGTGGTCTTTGTTTTTTTGTTAAATATGGTTTGTGGTTTTTTACTTTATAAAACATGAACAGATTAATTTTTATACTGAAAAGGGCAAACAATGTATATATAAAATAAAAAAATAGAGTTATATTCTACAGGAAAATTATAAATACTGTATTTTATGTGTGGTCAATGTCTCATCTCTGCATGTATGTATCCATATTGATCTATTAAGTCTATGTGAAACTGAAAATGATATTCTTATCTGCTATGGCCATTGTGGATCCTAAGATTGATTTGGTAGTATATGCATTTTTTTTTCAGCATTTTTGGCAGGATTACAATAATTTATCCTGAAAAAAAGTGATATTTAAGGTTTCGAGTTATAGAGATACTCTCTGGGATCCTTGCCAGAAATAATGAAGTTCTTGCTTGGATGGATGAGTGGGTCTGGAAACTGTCACCTCAAATAAGATGCATTAATAATAGAACACAATTATCTCTTCAAAATAATGAAATACTAAGTTCAATAGTCAATATTTTGATAGTGTAACATATGCGCAATAATATGAATATAGTGTTCTTTTCATTGAGAATGGTTTAGTAAAAAAGAAATAAGTTAGAATCATATAACCATGAAATTATTAGGAATAAAATATGAAGCATTAAAATAAAATAATTCAAAGACCTATGAGCAAAGAAACCAGTAACTCTTGACATTTTTTTCTTTCAGATAAAATCTGTACTAGGTTTATATTAAAGAGTTTGATGTTTTTAATTGTTTGTTCATTACAAAATGTCTTCTTATACCACACATTTTTTTAATATTTATCCCCTTTTGTTTCTAGTGTGTGCAAAGGGTTGGAGAACACATGATTTCTGAGGC
Source organism: Solenodon paradoxus (assembly GCA_004363575.1). NCBI lineage: Eukaryota > Metazoa > Chordata > Mammalia > Eulipotyphla > Solenodontidae > Solenodon > Solenodon paradoxus. The sequence continues at coordinate 1,227,838 of RJWH01000129.1, read as the reverse complement.
TGCCTTATTAAGAGGAGTGATCAGTTTCCTTTCTGCCTGGCACCTGAGTGCTTTATATTCATTCAAGAATCAGTAGATGCCCATCCCAAACTGTGACTCAACCAGGGTTCAGTTTCAATAACTATGTGAAGTGGTGTGGAGCTGTGGTGAAGCTTGAGATTTAATATCAAGCCTTCTGGGTTTCAGTCTTAACTCTACTGATTATGACTTTGTGAAGGGAAGTCTCTTAAGCCACTTCCCTCAACTATAAAATAGACATAATAATGGCACTACTTATTTTTGTGTGAATCAGTTGAGCTAAGGTATGCACCATGCTTATCATATTATAAATGTTTACAAATATTAAGGAAGATATTGCTGATGGTGATAGTGATGATTATATGAGCTTGAAGACAGTTTTCCAGAACCTGGTCTGGATTCTTGCATCAGCCTCTGTGTCCATTTTAGGATGTCTATATTTGCATTCCACATGAACTTCAGGAGACATTACTAAAAAGTGTAAATCTGATTGTGTTACTTTTCCTAAGTGACTCTCCATTTCCTTTGGCTAAAGATTCACAGTTCCTGGTATGGAAGAATGGCCTGCAAGTCTCCAATCTTACTCCCGCTGTGGTTTCTCACACCTTTGAGCTTTTGGCACATACTGGTTTCTCTGCCTGGAACTCTTACTCTTCTTTCCCACCTGGCTGACTTGAGTTTAACCTTCAGCACTCAGCTCAAGCTGCCAGAAAGACTTTTGTGATCCTATCTCCGCCCATCCTTCTCCATGCCCAGGACTGTGCATAGGTCTATCTTGGCTCTAATTTTCCAGTCTGTCAGCTTGTCATTTCCTTCAAAAGACTGTGAACTATTTGAAAACAAGAGCTATCTCTTTTTTTCATTAACCCAGAATTTAGTGCAATTTCTGTCACATAGAAAGTGCATAATAAATTTTAATAGGTTGAATGAATGTTCTTGTGAGCAGGCAGGGAGGAGTGATTCTGCTCCTTTTATGGTTATGTTTATCTTCTGGGTACTTATGTCATGCAGAGAAGCTGACATAAACAAATGGATTCATAAAAAATAAGGAAAGAATGACCATAAGACATTCAGTGAGCATTTTCTAAATACTTTTTTTTCTTATTTTATCCTTTATACTGCTGATTTGCAATAAGAAAATCAGCTTTAAATTTTAAACAATTAAGAATCTGTTAATTGGCAGTAAAGAACAAATTATTTTTCTTGAAATTTTTGATCAAACCAGAATCACCAAAGTGGTGATAAGTTCTGGATGTTTGCTGTTCATTCTCCTCTGTAGAGGAGTAATATTGAAATTTTATGCTTATAAATCAGGATTATAGTGGTTCTCAGGATGATTTTATCAGTCTGTATATAAAGATGTGGTCTTAGAAAATAAGATTAATGTATAAAAAATTCTGTATAAGGTTATTAGTGTTATGAATATATTTTAAATATTTATGAAAATAATCAAGCTGTGTTATGAAACTTTCTTAAAATTCTCACATTATACTGACATTTTGAAGATGAATTTGCATTTTAATGTGTTTTGCATATTTTTGAATATGCAAATATGGAAGACTGAGGTATAATACCTATTCCTGTTCCCACCAATAGTGAGTGCTTCTAGAAGCTCCCATTTTGAATTTCCTGAACTTTGAAAAATCTTTTCAAACTATGTTCTGTATATCTCAGGCTCTTTGCTGCCTGCTCCTTTGTCTCTTGTTAGGAGTCTCTTCTGCTGTATAACCACAAATAGAAGAAGCATATCATTACAAGCACATTCTCATTGCTGCATTCATCATTCTGCTAATGACTTCAGTTCTTCAGCCCCTGCTTTTTTCTTGACACTCGTGTGGATCTGACCCTTTTTAGAGACATACTTTTGAAGTTCTATATCCTCAGCGCAGTGCAGGGAACTAGACTCAGCAACAGTGGGTTACATAGGTCTTGTTCTAACACTAAGCTTGTCAGGCAGCCATATTTTCATCAGGTGTTTTGTCTCTTGGTCCTTTACTGATATGAAAAACAATTGTGGTTCAAGCTGGTTTGTAATAAAAATGTCACAATCCCAAACATAATTGCTATGCAAGTGAATCATATCTGAGAAATAATGTGTTCAAATTGAACTATACTACCTTCTGATATAGTTTTTTTTCTATTATTTAGTTTTTATATTCTACTTAGACAAATGCCAAGGTATTTAAAATTTTTTATTTGTTTTCTTTCAAAAATATTTATTGATGATCTACTATGCTCCAGTATTTTGAATTAAAATTTTATTCATTGGGTAAATGAACCTTCTCACTTTATAGTTGTTTCTTTTTTTCTTAAGGACTTGGTAATATCCTTGACACATCATAGTAGATACTTAATTTTATGAATACTTGAATATACTAAACAGAATTGGACAGCTTATTATATGTAGGAGGTTTGGAGAAGTCATGTAGATCCTATTTCCATTTTAGGAAGAAAGACGAACTGGCATCAGAAAATAACTGAGAAACCATCCTCAGATCTTTGGATTCCTCTGAGATATCCTTATGGGAAGAAGGTTGCAGGAAGGAATCTATAAATCTCATCCTGGGACCTTCCAAACTGTCATGTTTATTATTATTTATTTACTTTTTGAGATATATTTGACATATAACATGATAATAATTATATGTGTAACATATTACTCAATATTTGTATATACTAAGAAATGACCACCACAATAATGTAGTTAACATGCATCATCATGGTTATAAAAAATTTTTTTCCTGTGATGAGAGCGTTTTCTTTTTTTAAAAGGGAAGGTGCAGGTAGGAATGAAGGTGGTTGCGAGTAGGCAGGCAGGAGGAGATAGGAGGTAGAAGCACTTTATTTTATTTAGTTATACATTTTCATTGTTCTCCCTGACCCGGGACATAGATCCTTGGAATGTATGTGACTTGTACTTCAGCCGCAGACAAGTGACCAAACCACCACCCCACTAGGACACGCCATGATGAGATCTTTTAAGATTGATTCACTTAGCAACATCCAAATATGAAATACAGTATTAACTATAGTCACTAGGCTGTATATTGCATACCACTGATTTATTTTATAAATGAAAATCTTTACTTTGTCACCCTTCACCAATCTTAGCTACTCCTCCATTCCCAGCTCCTACCACCTGCCTCTGGCAACTGCCAGTGTGTTCTCTGTGTCTAAGATTGTTGTTTATTTTTTATTTAGTATAAAGTCCTCAAAGTCTATGTAAACTGTCACCTTTAAAACCTGCCTCTCACACAACTGCCTCTAAACAGGAACATAACTGTAAGGAAAGACCACAGAATTCCACTTAGTTCCATGAAATGAAAGTAGCAATGCCTCAGGAAAGTCTAGAATAAAATAAAAGGCTAATTTAAAAACTTTCATAAAGTTGAGTAGTCCAGATTAAGAGAATAACAAAGTGGACAACTGAATCGGTTGGCAAATTTCATCTATTTATGCAATTAAATTCCAATATCAGCTTCAGATTCCTTGTCACCCCTTTTACAACATTGCTGAGATAAACACTGTACCATTTTCTGAGTTAGATAAAGCTATATACAATATAATTTTATAGAGCATAGCATAAATGTTTGAAATTACTGTATCATTGTTATTACTATCAATGAAAACAATAAAAATCTATATATACATTTTTATATTTTATTAGTCATACATAAATTTTGGCTGTGTGAGATATCTTAGTAGCACTTTAAAAAAATTCCCTCATTTACAAATATAGGAACTGAGTCATATAGAGATTAATTTATTGCTTTATTTTTCAAGGAAAAAGAACCAAAATTTCCCTTCAAAGTTATGTTTTCTATTATATTAAAAATGGTTGCCAATGAGACATTCAAGGTCAATATGGCTATATGGCTTTATCTTCTTTTAAAAATGAATTTAATGACTTCATTAAAATCTAGGGATATATAAAAGGCAGCAATGCTATCACTCAGTTAACAGAAATTTACTTATCAGAATTTCAAACAAGGAATTCATCAAGGCACAAAATTCTTTCCAAGGACCAGAACTGTCCTGTGTTCAAAGAATATGAGGTCTGTATCTCCTGTCATGTCCTTGATGAAAATTCTGATGACATATTCTAGTATGTGACTGACAGAGGACTGATTTCTATCTCAGCTAGCTGCGGGTACAGAAGTGAACCAAGAGAAAGCCAGCGTAAAGAATATCCTCTTCTTTAGAAAGTCAGGATGCTTAGAGCATCCTGACTTGTCTATTCTGAATCAGTTTTCCATATTTCCAAGTTAACCTCTCTAGATGCCCTTACGGCTGTTTATCCTTCAAGGTATCCTTAAGGCTGAAAACAAGCCTTTAGAGTAGAGTCAGCTCCTGCAGTGGCTAAAGACCCAAGGCAATTCAAGAGAAAAAGTAGAAACAAATACAGGAAGAGAGTGACTAAGACTGACAATAGCCATTGAAGGAAAAGCAACACACAAACACACAGTTCTATGTGGAGAGACAGAGATAATCCATGATAATGATTTCTTTAATAAAGAACTAGTTCTTTAAAGAAAATTAGAATAATTAGAGTAAAATTATCTTGAGTCAAAGATTAATAGTGTTTGAATATATTTTCTCTCTCTGAATATAATTTTAGAAAGCATTTTTGAGTATGTGTTCTGTGAGAAGACCAGTTCCATGGAGTGCCCTTCCATCATGCATCTAAGAATTTGATGATCATAGAACATTGAAAAAATTGAATTGAACAAAGTTTGAAAAGTCATCTTTATCACATGCTTTAAAAAACATCGTAAATCTCTTAGGGAACAATCAGGACACATTTATCCCTAAATGTATCTGACTGCTGAATTTTTTTGTTTTGTTTTGAAGTATCTCATAATACCATTATTCTGTACACGATACTGAGAAGCAGTGACATCCCCCATTTAACACCATACTGGACGTTGAGGGTAGGATGAGTAATGAAGACATTTTTTTCAAATTATGTGGTAATCACCATTAAGTACCATGAAAAGGAGTCCTATTTTGATAAATTTTATGACTGATAAATATGGTGACCCTATTAGCCATCATTTTTATTCAGAATAGACTATATGGGTCTACTGAGTTCAAAACTGAGATGACTTAGATTATTAGCTTTTCAATAGAACTTATATTTAATTACTATCTTATATAGATACATGATATGTAAAACAAATAAAGAACAGATTTTAGGTAGAGTCATAGAATATTTTCTCTTTGGCCTACTGACTTCTACAATTGAACTATGATTTGCATATTTTAATGGCAACAATTAGAAGTAAATTCCACAAAGACATCCATAAACATTTGTTGATCCTATAACATTCTAGATATTTTTGATGGTTATAAAAGCACCAGAAAACAAGGATTTATCTTTATAAAAATCTGATTGATTTTTAGCAATGAACAGATAATTAGGTTATAGCATGAATTCAAATCAAAATTATAGAGTAGTTACTCATGTTAACTTTCTTGAATTTTTGGAACTCCTAAAGTGAGATTTTTCTTCTAAGTAATTTTCTTAGAATTTTTAAAAGGAAGAATATTTCAAATACATAAACAAAAGAGAAAGACCTGAATAGGATTGATTTGTTTTTGTATTTTTATTGGTTTTCTATAGCTATTGTAGCAAATTACAACTTAAAACACTTATTGTATAGTTTTATAGACTATGAATCTAATAATGGATTTCACTGAACTAATTTCAAGGTTTTTCCAATTCTCGTTTTCTTCTAGAGACCCTTGGGAGGAACTAGTTTTCTTGTTTTTTTCCAGTTTTTGGAAGTTGCATGCGTTTCTTGAATAATATATTCCTAAATCCATGCTTAAAGTCAGCAATTCAACATCCTTTATCCTGCTTTCATCATCATATCTTTCTCTCTAGCCACAAGCAGGAAAGGGTTTCTATTTTTAAGGACTCTTCTATTTATATTGGATTTACTGATAGACTGATAATACAAGATGATATCCTCATAGCAAGGTCCATATCCTTAATCATATGAACAATATTTGGATACATTATACACTTTATAAGTGTATTTAAGTCCCTCCCTAAAAGTAAAATTACTAATAGTTTCATCAAATTGAACAAATTAAGGGTTTTTTCCCCTTTGCAAAGGGACAGTAAAATACCACTATCTTTCAAGGTCCTGGGTCAGTGATCTTCTACTCTGGGACACCTTCCTCTGCAGTATCTGATTGCTATTTCTTTTGGGTTTCTTCTCTGTTTATAGGCAATAACTTCTTTGTCCATGTTCATCTGTATCTTCTCAGGCTCCTAGGCTCCTGTCAGTAATGTGAGCTCTGAAGTGCAAGGGCACATTCTAATTCAACTTTTTTTTTAATTAAGAGACTCTTTTTAGGTGATATTCATAGGGACACTTCCTAGATCAACCTCCCACATTTTAGTTTATCATGTGTCTCAATGACTCAAATCATTAACACCCATTTTCTTTCTTTCTATAATTAGCAATTTATTTAGCTAGCAATATATGAGACATTGCCTCTTTGATATTCAATACACATATATGTCAGTCTCCAAAGATACTTTCTGTTACCATGATTTGTTAGGAAAAACAGAACTCAGAACTGATGACAAGACTATATTATACTTAAAGGATACAAATTAAAATTAGCAGTGGAAAAAAGGCACATAGTTAATTAGGAGAATCAAACACTAGCTTCCAGTTGTCCTCTCCAAGTGGAGTTCTAAGGATAACACCTAATTCTCCCAGAAATGATATGTGATAATATTTGCAAAATGTTGATTATCAGGGAGGCTCAACTGAACCTTGATGCACAGATTTTGCTTGGAGATTGGTCTCATAGGCATGGAATGTCTGTGTGACTAACTTTAGCTGCTCAATCTACAGCCCCACCAGAAGTCAAGCCCATACAGCATGACTCAAGGCCCCAGTGAACAAAAGCAGGTGTTCAGCATAAATCACATTGTTAGAATAAACGATGTAACATTGTCAAGGGCTCCAGTACACAAAGACACTCTTCGCAGGAAGGACATTCCAAGGGTTTACAGGTTATCTTTCAGGAGCTGGTTGAAGGCCAGTCCTTTCTTTGGAGTGCACAGGATTTAATACCCAATTTTCTGACTTAACTCTTTACTGTACAACATCTCAAATTTAACATGACATTCAGACTATTTTATTTCCCCCCAAACCTGCTCTTAGTTTAGTCTTTCCCAATTTAGGTAAATTGTTTAATATCCATCCAATGACAAACAAATAATCTAAGAATAATTATTAATTTCTTCTCACCCATATTAGTTTCATCAACAATTGCTAGAAGCCCTACTTTTAAAACATTTCTGAAAATATCCTGAACTCCTCCTGCTTCTCTCTCTACCACTCTGACCATAGTCCAAACCACTTGGATTTGGAAAACAGCCTTCTGTGTGATTTTCTCCCTGCCACCCTTTAATATGTTCCAGAATAATTTCTTTTTTACAATCACAAAACCATAGCTAAATTCTGTGTTAAACTTTAGTGACAGTCCTCTGTCAATATTATTCAATAGAGGTAAATAAGATAACAAAACTCTAGAAAAAAACACTATGAAATGCAGCAAAATAAAAGTAATCACATGACAATATTTAGTTTAAACATAATATTCATCATCTAAAAGCCTAGGCATAGGCTTTTCCGATCGTATCATAACCTTGCTTAAATTCTCCAGTGGCTTTCCATCATCAGATTCAAATTCTTTACTGTATTGCAGTTTTAAATAAACTAACCCCTGTTTATCTGTATACCCATATATCAATAACTCTTTCTCCTTCCATCTTTCTGTCAAACTAGCCTACTTTCCCCTCCTCGAACTCGTCAAACTTGTCTTTGCCTCAAGACCTTTCACCAACTGTTCTGCTACTTAAAATACTCTTTCCGTATGACTGACTTCTTGTCATCATTCGTAATTTTCAACTTAAATATCAACCTCCTCAAAGAGACTTTTCCTGACCATTTTTTAAAAAGAAGCTCATTACTCCCTGTCATCACCCTATCTTAATTTTTCCATTGATTTATGCACATCAGTATATATATTTATTGTTTTCCTTTTTAAAATTTATCTTCTAGTTTTCTCCTTACTCTGGCATAATAGAAGACCCTAGGAGGGCAGAACCTTTTTTCTTCCCTTTGTGTCATGTAACAGATATTGTTATTGGTATGTAACAGATATTCAAAGAATATTTACTCAGTGGATAACTTTTTATTATCACTATAGGTTAAAAAAGTAGCTTGGATTAAGATGTTTAATTAAAAGTCATTTAACTGAATTTGAGGACTAATAATAATGGAGGAATTCCGATAAAATTACGTCTTTAACTCTCACAATCTTTGACATTTTCATTCCACTTACACATTTGGTGTGAAATGGCTTGAGCATCTGTCTTAGCTATTTAAAATACCAAAATAATTCATACAAGTTTTGATGATTTTTAGCATTATATTGAGATTTGAGTTTTAGGCTAACTTGATTCCTACTTATTTCTGAATTGATTAAGCAGTCAACCCAGAAATGCATTGAAGGGTCAGATTTATAAAATGTTTTACTTTTTATTGCATATGTCTAGGATTTTAGGTGAGGAATATTATGCTTAGACTAAATATTGTCATGTGATTATTTTCATTTTGTTGTGTTTCATTTTGTTTTTCTCTAGAGTTTTCTCTACCTCTAACATGGACAGAGGAATGTCACTAAAGTTTAATACAGGACTTAGTTAAGGTTTTGTGATAAGCAGAATCACTGATGAAGTACTTCTAATCATATAAAATTAGAATTAGAATTGCCAAATATTTATGTTTTGACAAATCTCTCTGGAACATGTAACCTGTCTGTGAGTTGGTCCTGATGCGCTGGTTCTTGCTCAAATAAGAGGAAACTAACCATGTGAGGTGCTTCTATCCTTCACTGCATCCGGATCCTGCTGCTGTCCTCCTAGATTTTGGTGACATTAAACACAATCTGTAGGGTTCAGCAAGGCTGGGAAGGTGCACCAGACACATCAGAGACAATTGTGTAACATCGTGGAGCATTTCTGCTTGGCCTATTGGATTTGACATGCCAAAATAGCCCAGAAGGAATTGCAGTGTCTTTTGAAGTAGCAGAGATGCTTCCCTGATGTCACTGCTCTGAGTTGTAGATCAATGCCTGGAAGATGAATCAGAACATGTGAGGAGAGTCACTGAGGGGAAATATGTGTTGGAAAGGTTGCAGCAGTGAAGCACCCAAGCCCTGAAAAAAGGTGGGGTGAGACATGCAAGCAGGAAAAAACAAAGGGCTGAGTCATTGGAGGCCTAATTGACAATGGCACAGCTGTGACAACAATTTGCTGGCGGCCTGACCTATTTGATGAAAGGGCCTCTGCTTTCCTTGGAACCTCAGAGTTTGCATGGCTCAGAAGAACAGGCCACTCATGTTTCCAGCTGGCTCAGCTTCATAAATACCTAAACTCACAAGATGACATTTTTAATGTTCTATGATTGCTATTCTGCATTTATATTTATTGCAATTCAACATATCCATTAGTGCATCTATCATTGATAAGTTCGTCACTGCTTCAGGAATACAGTCCATCATACTGCATCAATTTCACTTTACAAGCTATTAATGTACTCTAATGCAGCTTACAATATCATGTGGCTCTATTTGATTAGAGAGGTGCCAGAGTCAGTCAGATTGAACTGAGAATTGCAAGAGGACCCAAAATCTTAATTTATTTATTGTAACGATGAACGGCCTTGGTGTGCAGTGAATGTGTTAATATAACAGGTGTATCTTTTTCACTGTCTCCAACAGGCACCAAAAAGAGCAAATTTAAGCAATCTATTTTGACTCACTTGAAACACAGCAGACTTACAATGTTTTGTTGACACTTGACATGTTTATTCTTTTAGCAGAATCATAATCATGTTCTAATATTTTCTGCATGCAATTAGCAGCTTTATTCAAGAGACAATGATGGCATATGAGTCCAGGAGATAGGACCAACTATGGCTTTCTGAATAAGGTAAATAGAAATATTAAAAACAGAGATTTTCAATGCATGATTTGAGATATTTCTGGGTGCTGTAGCAATTTCTTTTAAAAATAAACAAATGCAAAAGGCACCTGTACCATAAAAATAATTGAAATTGTATAGAAATTAGCAAAGCTCATGAATATGGACTACATTAAGTTATTCTGCATTTAGAATGTCACACACCATTGTTGATGTTTGTGAACTCTAAAGGCTGAACGTGGACAATCTTAGCCATTTTAACATTTCTGACCAAAGTAAAGCGTTTGCACTGCTTTTTAAAATCATATTGTACCAATTGCAAAATATAAAGTGATATCCATTATGTACTTATAAAATCTGTTTGTGAAGTATTATGAAATCCACCCATGAAAATTATTTTTTGAAAGGAGTTAGTAATAGCTTACATGGGTAAATACTGGATCAGGCAGATATGCACTTGAACTCTTACTGAGTTATTCTTCCTTAAAATCTTTTTCTTTTAATTTTAGTTAAGTGACATTGCATTATAACATTGGTTTTCAACTAACGTTTCAAATATGTGACATTAGCAAGGTGAACATTTTTTAAACCTTTCTTATTTGTATATTTAATAAATAAAACAATGCCCAAATGGTAGACTTGTTCTTAGAGTTAAATGAGGTGTAAATTGTGGTATAGCCACACAATGAAATACAATGTAGCTGCTAGAAATATTTAGGTCGTCCTATGTGTGATGTTACAAAATGACTACCAAGAAATAGTTAGGTTAAAAGCATATGGTCTCAGAGTAATAGACATTTTATGTAAAAAATATAATGTATATAAATACGTGTATGTATGTATACATTATACATACATATATTTATACACACATACATGTAACATTTGTGGTATGATATAGAAAGCTTAGACATCTGTAAAAAAGTAAGAGAAAGATAAGATTTGATTTTTCATACTATGTCTTTTTATACTATTTGGTATTTGTTTATACTATTACTATTTGTTTATATTCTTTTTATGATAAAATTCATAGCTTAATTTTTATAGGATATGATTCATTAACAATACTAACAAATTATTTGGAACATATGAGAATTCAGTAGGTGCTGACTGTTTTTGTTATGCCAATACTATCTACTCATTTCTTCATGATATGTGAAAGACATTTCCTTCTTCTCTAATAAAATATGTAAAATTTGACTCTGAAGTTAAATTAGAGGGAATTGCATGAGAATGGAAGGATTTAAAAAAAATCCAGATGATGACTATCTACAAATGTGGTGCATTGTATACTTACAGAGACACTAATAATATAGGAGCTTCTTGAAAAACTGTTAACAATTCAAGGGTATCCTCTTAAGTGTGATGTCCAGAGGATGACAAAGGCACAAGTCCCTGGCAACTCTTACCAGTCACAGTTCTCTGAGACCTTGGGTCCTGGGTATTTTTCCTATCTTAGGAGGGAGTTGACAAATTGGAGTATGCTCATAAGATGAGCAGAATGCTGTACAGAGCAGAAAGTGTCAACTTTCATAGCTGAAGTCACTAAATAGCTGAGGAATTGAAGGAATGGGAGCCCTTATATTGACAGTTCAAGGGCTGCCATACAGAAGAGGGATTCAACTTAATCTGTGTTAGTTCCTGAGGGCAGAACTGGGACCATTGAGTAGAAGTTAAAAGGAGACATATTTCAGTTTACAGCCGCAGCTAAAACCCAGCATGTCATGATTTATCACGGCAAATGCCACCCTAGGCAAGGATAGACTTTTCTCTTAAATTCTGAAGATAAAATATACCAAAACATCTGGATTCTCACAAGGATAATGTCCCTAAACCTAAACTAAATAAATAATCCCCTCAGATACAACTTTGCAAAGGTTAAATACATCTATCGGCTGAATTTTGGATCTGTTGCACAACTCCCTGGCCTCCCTGGCTCCATCTCATGCCTCCAACTATGTGCAATGAAACACATCATCTCTTGATGCTGTCTCTTCAGTGCTTTTGGCTCTCATCACTTCTTTCTGGAATCATAACCTACAGTGTTCAGGTACTGGATACCACAGCCTGCTGATGCTAGACTTGTTTCTTTCTGCCTCCAAATGCCCTCCCCCACATACACTTTTTTCTGCTATCTGTGTCTGCGTGGGCATGCGTTTCCACCTCTTTTGTATTTAGCTTCTCACATCAACCTTAGTTGAGGTTACATTTGATTCTTTTCACTGAAATACAAGCTCCTTGAGAATTAAAAAGCAATATATTTTTGTGTCTTCCTATCCTAGAGTAAACCTCAGTCGATTGAATCATACCACATTATGAAGAGTAAATAGGGCAATTACGTATTTAAATGTAGATATAAGTAGTTATTAGCAAGCCATTCATCACTTCTTTCTGGTTCTTAGTTTTACCAGAGATCATCTATCTCTGATGGTTGTGAGTAACAAGGATATACAAAGCACACAAATGGAAGAGGAGTTTTAGATGATGATTCATGTATAATCCTGTCACTCTTTAAGAAAACCTGTAATAAAGATAGATTATTTGCCAAAGTTTCTGGGATTGTGTTTATAGATGTTTTTAGATATATGGGTAGAATTATAAATATTTGTAGTTAGTTGTATAGTTGTATAGAGTTTGGAATCTTCTATTATGTTAGGCTTTAAATCTTTGACTGTAGAACATTTGTTGTCAGCCCTGGAAGTACGAATGAGCAGAGGCAAACTTCAGGAATGCCCAGGGACACAGTGTTCAATTTACTGTGGGTATTCAGGCTATTTTCCCTGAGAGTAAAATTCCCCGAGAGTCTTGTAGAGTCTTATCCATCTCAGGGCTTTTCACCAGGGGCTTCATTTTTTCTCTTGCGTCCTATACTCATTTAAAAAGTGTATTTGAGAGTTTTAAATAAGTAATGCACGTTTCATCAGCACCTCACCTAAGCTGAAGGAAGCAGGATACGATTTTAGCTGATGCATCAAAAAGAATGGGGCCTCTGCTTCAAGTTCAAATGTTACAGTGAATTACACACAATTTGCCCTAGATTTCAAAATATATAGCTCAAGTTGGAAAATCTAACACATTAAAAATAGTCTCTCTCAGAAATATTTTTTAAGCTTTCAAATACTATTTATTTAAAGAATAAAAAGCAAACATTGATGATACAAAGTTATTGGTGATAAAACTTCACATATCAAATTGCTCTTATGGCCTTGTAAGAAACTGTTTCTGTACTTGTTAGATAATTTCCTAAACTGTTATTTATTAAACATTTATTCCAGGCCAGGCATATTTCTGATTCTACTGCACCGAAGTACATAAACTACATGGACCTGTCTAGAAACTTATTCAAGTTGTGATTTTCACAGTAATTTGTTTAATTTTTTAAATCTCTGTCATCCTAGACTATGAAACTTACCTGTTTTGTAGACTAAGAAGACAATATCAGTTGGAATGAGATAGGTGTTCATAAAATGGTTGCTGAATAGGTGAATTAGTAGGTAAGCAAATTACTGTACCTAAAAGCAGAGTAAAATAAGTATTATGAAAAAAGTATGCACAAAGCACTGGAATTCAAAGATGTAGACATCTTATCCATGAGGGTGGGAATTAGTGAATGTCATTTGAGATATCTACTACATACTAATATTATATGTGCAGAGACTTTATCACACTGAGATGCTGTGCCCCCTACCCCTTCGTCCTAATATATTCTAAAAGTAAGGTTTCACATTTCATTCCAAACATCTCATAGGGTGGAGGAGGGATATGTAAATGACAGTGTGTGTTTAATTACTGCCTCAAAGTGCACCTACTTGCACAGCCAGTGCAGCTATTATTATCGTCCTTCCCAACAACAGGTAGAGGGACGGCTGGTATTTACAGAAGACATAACTGAAGGTATTTCATGTCATGTGCACAAACACAGACCATGAAATCAATGACGCCCTGCAGAGAGTTCCACAGGCACAGTATGAATAACTTAGTCCTTTCCTAACCCAGGAGCTGCTGGTGGGGAATCCTTTTGCTGTTCTCAATCTCACTTGCATGTTCACTCTAGGGCAGTGTGACATTATTTCTCTACTGTGAGCCACCCCATTCCTACTGCTACATGCCAGCATGAACTCATGCTGATACCCAGAAAATGATAGCTTTTCCACATTACCTCTGGTGGTGCCACCCTGCATTCTCATCACTTATGATCAGCAGCTTTAGCTACCCTTTCAACTGTTTCTTTTGCATCTTTCTCTGTTGATCCTCCCCACACTTAGCTCAGCAGTCCTTGGTGGCAGTGGGCTTCCCTTTGAGGTCGGTTGGCTTGAAGAGTAAGAACTCAGTACTGTGGCCCAGTACTCAGTACTGATAACCTCTTGTCATTTGAGGTTAAATACAGTTGATATTGACAAAACTAACACAGAAGATCCTGAAGTTGAACGTTACCCTGGAACTGCCACTCTCAACAGGACTGGTGTAATCAAGACATGAGATGATTCCATTTCCTTAGAGTTAGTAGCTTGGTATTTGGTGTATCAATATATCCTTTGAATGGATCTCACTAATTATAATGCCTATTGGTATATATTTTAATTCTCTGATGTATGTAGAATATATATATATATGTATTACATGTATACACACACGCACATATACATATATATAATGGTGAATACTCCTGTGTAGATAACACTCATAATCCATAATTACTGATTGATTCTTCTTTCTGAAGATTAATCAAGATATATTGGTGGTCATCAAATTTTATAAATTTATAACCCAATTATATGAAAGATAATTTGATGAATTTCTGAAGGTCGTTCCATATTTTTATCATCCTCCAGCACAGTCAACTAAATTTATACTTTACTTTCTAGTGTCACTTCGATACCAAACTTAAGGGCTCTACTAAATCTAAGTCAGAAACACAACATCAGTAATAACAAGTGTCCAGCAATGTTGTTTGAAGTATTATATATTTATGTACATATATACACACATATATACATATACATTCTAAGTTGTAAATCTCATTTTATAATTCCTAATGCAAACTTAACTAATTAAAGCTATTTTCAGTCATAATAATAAGTAGATAATAATCACTGTTGCAAAACAGTCTTTAGTTATAAACATCAGTACTGGGACACATTTTCTCAGTGAATTTAAAATATTTCTCAGAATCTGTTTTCAACTTGAATTCAGAGAAGTGGTTGAAGTTTATGTTTGGTAACTGACAAGTAAAAACTGTATTGTCTATTAGGATATGTTCAATTTGGGTAAGTATAAGTGCTAAACCCAAATGCAAACTTTTGATTTATTTCAATGAGCCATGCTATCTCTTTAGTATCAAGCTATTTGCATATGTAAATTGTGAAAAAAGGCTTTCATCTACTTAAAGTTTTCTTTTGACCTGGTATTGAATGTCCTATTTATATTACCAGACTACTTTTGTTTTTAAGTTCAGCAGATACTCATTTAATCTACCTTTATTTATTTAATTCTCTAGATTGCTAGATATCCTCTATTTCCCCTAGAAAATGCATTAATGCCCACAGCATGCTAAATGTGTTAGATGACGATTCTCTAACATGTTTTGTGTGTTTTCTTCTGCCAGTGAGCTGAAAACTTGTAAGGTATTTTTGTTTCCAAAGCCTGTTTATGCCTGTTTTAGTATTATAATTATGTAATTTAATTTAGTATTTATCTCCTGATGAATTATCTGTGTGAAAAAAAGAGCATTGTTGTGGGTATTAAAACTAAATGAAATACTTCAGAACCTTAGTAATGGAAGATCATTAAAACAATATTGATCAGGAATAAGGTACTGATAAAACACTATGAATCTGAAAAAATATTTAAGAACTTGAAGGATTATATACCTTGGTTGTTATTTATACTTGGATTAAAACTCATTTCACTTTGAACATTTAAACTAGAAATCATAATTATTATATGTTGACTTTGATATGTATAAGAATAATGGAACATTCCAATAAGAAGACATAAAAATAATTGGAAAAATATGCAAATTTTTATATTGTAAATTGAAGTGTTTGAAGTGTATCACCTTTATGATTTTCTACTTAAGACCTTTTTTTTTTTTTCAGTTAATAAACAATCTCCTGGTATAGATCCTCTTGGAAAATAGTCCTCTCCAGTGGCACGATCTGCTTCTTGCTAAGGGATTTACTGGAGTAATACAGGGTATTCATTGTATCCAAAAATGAACTGAATCAAAATCCCTGAAAGGAAGGAAGCAGGGAAAATCTGGGAGCTCATAAGCATGAGTTTAGTTTGTGACAATTCTCACTTCATATCTGTTCCTATGATCCCTGGCACATATCAGTCTGTATCTTTAGATGTTGTTTCAAGATTCTAGGAAAGTGAAACTTGGATAATCTACGTTTGAGTCAATCATCCATCCCGAGTCAGTCATCTGTATTCCAGAGGAAGTTCCTGGTGATACAAGTCATGAATCAAGATGCCTGTTTGCAAAGGCTGAACCATTGTGAATCCTGCCCCTGCCTCTAAGAAGAATGTGCAACACCCTTAAATTTGATTATTTGAGGATTAGAAAAAAAGAAAATTTAGTGATACATATATTATGAAGATGGGTTATTTTATCTACCAGGATTCTGGGAAAATTCTTTCACAGCTAAGAGAGATTAGGGTAGAAGATCATGGTGTCGTTCTTGAAGATATGAAAAAGAGAGGCTTGAACATAGGAAAAGTGAGATTTTGGAAGAGTACTTTATCACTATCAAGGGTCTGGAAAGAGAAAAGTAAGGGGAAAACAAAATGGTGCTCAATGAAAAGCATGGTGGGGGGAGCAGAGGGAGACATCTTGTATCTGTCTTTTGTATAGGATGTTGCTAAGAGAAGCTCTAAAGGAGATGATAGAACATTTGTAGAATGAATCACCAGATAAATACCTGCATCTCTTATTTAGACAAAAACCAAAGCAAACGTTAGCATTATTTGTTTGAAGATTTAGTTGTTTGACTGCATAAGCAAAAACAGGTCTTAATAAAGTGTCTGATTATTCATGCTAAAATATCCATATGTATTACCATTGACTATACTATTTTGGATTCAGTATTATTCAGAACAATCAATCTTGTTCTCTCCTCAAAGGAAAGTGTTCTATCTAAACACATTTATTTATTTCAAAACAGGATGGTGTTCCAGGTTCCATTCTCTATTTCTCTAATTAGAATGCTTATAAATTAGTGTTTGTAAGTCATCTTTTCCTGACATAAAATGTACTTGTATATAAACATCAAAGAAATTGACAAACATTAAGATGTGCAGTAGAAAAGTAAAATACTATTCCAGGGTGGTTATTAATGGTTTATTATTCATATACTATTTATCACAAACCCTAGAGTCCTAGAAAGGTAGAGATAAACTAAAGCAACTGTTAATATTATTAATAAAGGAATATTATTCCATTCTAGATTGTTTACCTCCCTCCCCTTTGGTTATTTCCTCTAAAGGATCACAAAGATCATTCATTTTTCTTTTTTCCAGCTTCCTCAATTCATTTAGATCTTCTGAAACTTTTTCCCACACACGTTCAGAAATGATACAGAATCCCTGGTTTTTTTCCTCCATGACTTTGAAACAAATGTGCAGGAGCCATTTGTTTTTAGGGTTTTACTATGAAGAAAAGGATTATCTGGAAAAAAATTCCAAGAAAAAGTATGTTATAGAGAATTTACCAATTCTAAAGATACTTCAATGTACTTTTGGTATATTGGAATATAGACTATGGAAGTGTACATGAGGCTAGTTCTTCATGATTTCCCGTCACTATCTTCCTAACTTTAGAAGGTCTTGGGATGTTACTATTATCTTGTATTTTATTCCTCTGTTTCTGTGTAGGAGTTTCTATGACTTTGATTAAAGTTCTCCAGTTCTTGAAGAGAAAAACTTAGTTTGAACAACTTCCTACTTACTCTCTTCTCCCTGTCCCAACAACCTTTTAATCTATGGGGTAGAACCATCTTTAAGATGATCTGAAAAACCTGTTAGGACAAAACTATGATATACCCATGTGCTCAGCATCAAGCAGATCATGTGTAAATTAAGAAAATTCCTGACAAGTACCTGCACTTTTAAAATCCCCTTTCTTCCGCTGGAAGAAATTTCACCTTGAGTCATTTTCAACAGATGCAATTTGGTTCCCTGTATACACTGTATGAAAAGGACATACATGAATTAGTTTTTACTATACTCTGTATTGCAAAAATATTACAGCTCTCCATAAACTTAACTCATAAAATGACATTCAATATAAGTTATTTCTTTCCAGAGAGATTCCCATGGAATGCCTGTAGTTTTAAAATAGTACTCATTGTTTATTGAACTACTTAAAAGAAATCAAAAGTGATTATGCTTATGTTTTCTTAAAGAAGAAAAAACTTAGATTTTAATCTATTCACGTTCCCTCTATGAGAGTATGTTCCAACTGAGAAATGGGACAAAACAGGAAATAGTTTATGATTTTTTATGTGAAAGAAGGACTATAACCATCACTTTTGTTTAGTTTATAATTTTTCAAGTGTTGCCAGCCTTTCATCCCCTCCTGATGGGGCACTTCTTAACTTTCATCATACATAGTTGTACAAATGAGTATTAACAGAGGAAATTACATGAATTATTTAGGAAAGCCAAATGCTTTAAGCATTACTGTGAAAAGTAATACTTCAACATTATCCTTTGTGTATAAAAAGCCAACATTTACTTACTCTTGGAAAAATGAAATATGTCAAAAAATGAATTATGCCAAAGTTAGTGAAGAGTTTTTATACATATGTAATATGTATCATATATAACACTATATATAGATACATATATATAATATATATGTATCTAATAAAATAAACCTTTTCTGAAAATATTATATATCTAAATGTTATATGTGTGAGTGGTATTTAAAAACCATTTATTTTAATTCCTCCATAGTAATTCCTTTCATATACTATAAATCATTCAAACCACAATCATTAAAGTGCTTTTAAGCAGTAAAGTTCTATAGCAGTAGGCAGAATTATTATTACTTTTGTGGTTTATTTATACCCCTTTACATTGCTTTCTGGATTTTATGTAATCTTTTATTTGTGAAAATCATTGACAACATGATGAACTTTCTAAGCACCAGAAACTATGCTTGTTCACAAACACTCTGAATCATTTAGAATTTTTGAATAATACAAATGAAAATAACCTCTATTTGTGCAAGTTCATAGTGTGTTATGCATGCAGTGGGATCTTGGTATTTGCTTATCAAAGGAATGCACTAATATATTGCAGAAAGGCCGTGGTGATGATGAACTCCATTTGATTACTTCACTTTTCTTTGACTATTAATTCCACATTCCTCTCTCTTGTTGGCCTTATTAATAAGACTTTAACAATGAGATAAAAGTTCTTTAGTCCAATGTTTAGCAAAAATGGTAGAATTTCGGTATAAATGAGATTTCATTTTGTAGATGTTGTGGCTAATGAATAGCCTGCATTTTGATGTTTTTAGATCTTATCAGGAAAGTCTGACTCAGGGAATAGTTTTCTTACTTGATGATTGTTTTTCTTATGTATTTTTCTCATTGACCATTCAGCAAATATTTTTGAATTCTTGTATATGTTTCTGAGGTGGACTTTTATAATGACTGTTTTTAGTCTTTTCTTCTGCTCTTGAATTCTGTTTTTGTGTTACTTTGTTCAAGATTCAAAGTTCCAGTAAAGAGGATCCAATTGGCTAAGATTAAATAAAGAGCTATAATGGAGTGGTGAGAGGAAATATTTTGGCAGCGGAGCCAAAGTTCCTTCTACCTCTTTAAGGTAAGATGGGGACCTAGATTTATCTCTCTAAGATTATACTCTTTAGCGGAAAAGTAAAGCTCAAAAGTAACAGAGTGTGGAAAGCAAAGAGGACTAGAGAATGATCTATATAATTAGGAAGCCTACATGGAGTAGGTGAAAATTTAGTGTAGCCTTGAAGAAAAAGTGTGTTTTAGCTAGTTGGAGAAAGGAAGTAAACAGTATTTCAAAGATGAATCCATAACCAATCATTCATTTTCTTAGAATCTATTGAGAGAGATAGTAATGAGTCAAACTATCAATCTATTATCAGAGATAATATAATATATCAAACTATTATAAGAGACAATAGCATCACAAACTATGAGGAGGGACAATTAAGTGAAGCTACTTTGTAACACGAGTTTAGGTAAAAGTTCCCAGTTTATCTTTACCTGAATTTCAAGTGGACATTACTAGCTTTATTATGAAACACTATCACATATGCCACTTTTCACTTTCCTTACAGGGAACTGAAACTATTGTGAGTTTTATTAATGATGCTGATGCCCTCAGAGGGAGGCTTAAAGTATTGCAAAAAGGGATGTGTGAAAATTATTTTCCTCAATTATTTCTCTAATCATGCTTCAGTTGTGCCCTTTAGTTGTCATGTGACCTTGAACAAATATTTTAAATGCTCTAACTCTTCAATTTCACATGTGAATATGTAATATTTATACCACTGACTGATATTTATATTGACTAGAATGGCTTTAAAATTTGTTATATAATTAAATATATCACCAGTACTTCCCTTACAATAAGAGAAGTAAAAGTACCCTGGAATTAAAAATGTCAATAGTTTAAAAATTCTATGTCATATTTTCAGGGAGAAAATAACCAAATAGTTTAATATGAAAGATACATGCACAGTGCAAGAATGCATTTTAAATTTTAATGTTCTCCAAAGTAGCTTTCAATATAATTTTAAAACTAAAACTAAAGGAATTTGAATAAATAAAATATCTACTTTTCTAAGATATCTAAAAATAAGAATCATCACCTATCATCAATAATGTTATATTTTCTACTTTTAAACACAAGTGAGAATCAAAAAATGGGGTTCTTTCTCAGTTTCATGCACCAGGAATTATATGGATACTATAAAATAGTAGGTAATGTAAATAACATTTATATCATAGGCTTAACAAACCTTGTTTTAAGAACATTTACATTCAGGTATTTCTGATCACTGGATACTAGTAGTCAGAACGAATCTTTTTTAAGTTATAGCAATAGCTGATAGCTTGGTTTTGTGATATCATTTGAGGGGTTGAGGGGTATATCCAAAACTATTTCCTAGTGTCAAAAATTACAAAATTACAAAGTTACAAACATTGTGAAAAATTGCAACAAACTTATTGAAAGATCAGTCAATGATTAAAATCTTATGTGGAAAGAGCAGAAAATTAATTCAGTAATGTCAGAAAGGATATCTGTCTTCCCCTTTTGAATCCAACCCCAGCTTCTGTTGCTTTCCTCCCTATAAAAATCCTTCTTCCTTCTTCTCCAAATATTCCTTTAATTAGTTAACTTCCATATCTCCCTATTCTGGAATTGGCTTCCATTTTTCTCTCTACTTTTTCTAATTTTGTATTAGTCTTTAATGTCCAGCTTCAATCTTGTCTTCTATAAAATGTATAAAACGTTCATAACTAACTCCAAGAGGAAAACACTGTCTTTACTGAACACTTAGGAGTTTTGTGTTCGATAAGACTCATTTGAAATTTAATAGTTTGTTTTTGTCTCGTGAATTCTGTTATATGCTAAATTTTGAAATTGTTATTTTTCCTTTTTTTTTCTTATTCAATTTCTTTTTCACAGAACATCCAGGAGGAGCCTCTAATTGTCACTCTCCTGTTGAAAACCCATTGCACAATCTAGTTGGTCTAAATTCCTTACTTTGACTTGTGAAACCACATAGGTCTTCTTTTAATCACATACCACAAGGAACTCTTTACTGCCTCAGCATCAATACCAATTCTATTCTTTCTGGAGTGTCTGTGACTCTCTCTTTATGTGATTGGTTCCTTTTCTTTCTTCAGATTTCCATCTGTGCATTACTTCTTCCATAGTTGTGTTCTGACCATATTACCCAAATGTATTCTATCTGTGTTTTCTATTTAGGATCTTATTCCTTTCTTTGATTTCTATGCTGTTTTCCATTTATCTCTCAGCATCAATTCTTCACCATTCTTCACCTTGCTCTCACCTTGGTAACTTGCCCTATGAACTGTGTCATTTACTTCCCTTACAGGTGATCCACAGTTGACTGTTTCTTGTAAAATAGATATTGTACAGTTTCATTTTGCAGGTTAAGAAACAACTCAGATAGTTGAGAGAGTTACACAATTATATACCTGTAAGTGTTAGTGTCAGGATTTAAATTTAAGCATTTTCTTTACATTATTCTGCCTCATTTAACATTGGAAACAATCAACTTGATTTAATTTTTATTTCCCAGACCAGTTGAAGGCACTAGTCTGAGATTCATTTCTCCATCATTGTAGTTCTAAAATCACTTTCTGTGGGCCTTTTGCTAACAGTAAAGGATGGAGCATAAACCAAAATAATTCTGTAACACAGATGGATGTGTTGACCTGTAGAATCTTTGAGAATTTGTTATCAAATGTTTTAAAAATAATTTAAACTTATGACAAATAACCAAGAGTGACTAAATTAAAAAATCATGAATACGTACCACCTTGAAATTTATACCAAAGACAAAAATAAGACATCATGAAAATAACTTACTTTTAAGAATTACATGGTCTTAATTTTTAGGTTAAATAAAAAGTATTGCTAAAAATCCTAATATTAGGCTGCATATAATATCTACCACAACACTGTTGAAACTGTAAGAGAAAAATTTTTAAATCACTATTTGACAAATCCTTTAAAAGTAGTGTATCTGAATTATATTTTATTAACTGGAAAAATTGCAACTTGGGCTTTATTAATTGAGAAAACAAATGCAAAAGCTAGAATGTAAATTCAAGAAAAATGAAAATTCCCTATGGATTTTAAATCTTAGAAATAGTCTTCTGTGCAATAGTTGTTTAGGCCCTTAAAATTTAATGTTTTACATGTTTTGCTAAAACATTATGTGTCCAGTACCTCAGACATGAAGAGCTGTATGAAAAGATTTTCGTTCTCTTAAGAAGATTCATTTATCTCCTTAAATATAGAAAAGGCAAAAAACATGAAGAATGAGAATGAACTCTAGTGTAAATACAGATAAATATGGCAACAGCTGTAGCTGAATAGTTGCAGAATTGGCTTGAGAAATGAAACCTCTGTTGTACACACACACACACACACACACACACACACACACACACTTTGGATTTATTTATGAAACAGTCTTCTAAACACAAAAACTTGCATTGCAGAAAAGGCAATTAAATAGAACAGCATGAGGTTGTCAATCACTTCAACAACTAACAAAAGCATCTACTATCAAAGCAAATAATGTAAATGTGTAAAAAGGTACCTTGCTATCAAAGCAAATAATGTAAACATGCAAAGCCAAAGAATTCTCTATATCAAATGTCACTATTTTAATGTTTGCCATTTTGTGTATGTTTTGCAATATGCTTGATATTATCTCAGTTATTCTGAAATTTGATATAGAATTGGCCACTATCATTTCTTAAGACAATTTGATCTTCATGTGAAGCTTTTGAAAGAGATTGGGGCTTTCCTTTTCCCTCTTTCTCTCCTTTTTTTTTTTTTTTTGGTTTTTAGTGTACAAATAAATGGGCAGTCACAGCTTATCATCATTTAAAGATGCATGTGCGTGCTGCAGTTTACTGAAACATGATTGGCTGCTACATAAATCAATCTGATAGAGATCAGTTCCATGAAGAAGAGATAAATCATTAGCCAGAGCTTTTGGAATGTAATTCATTTTAGATAGTGATTATTGATGATTTAATTTTAGCAGTACATGTACATGTCTGGACTATGATTTTATATAAAATGTTAAATCAGAAGAATATGTTCATCTTGAAAGTGAGTATGAAGAAACCAATTAGACGTTTACATGTATAACATGTTAATGAAATGGCAGGGTTGAGAAATCCGAAGATCTATTTACTGAGTAAGTTAGAACATATATTTGCAGGAAAATTTCTTAAATATTTTCTTAAGACATAGCACAAGGAAGTAGCTCCAAACTTTAGCTGACTTATCAAACCCAGATGACCAAGACCCAGGAACCTTTTGGGTTTATATCATCTGCATCTTGACCTCCATTTCTACTGTTCCTTGTGCCCTTAGATTCACCACTTCAATTCATTCCAATTCAACAGCACTTAGTAGGTATCCTCACAATGAAAGATCTTGTTTATTTTGCTATTGTGTTGATAAGTAGTAAATGAGGGACATATGTCTAATGTCACTGATCAATAGCTCTGGGTGGCAATGGCATGAGACTGGCAAAGTCATATTGAGAGGTGAAATAACTCGATGTAGCCCAGGTTCCCTGTGTGTAAGGGAGACTAGGACATCATTGGGAAATTAGCAATATGGAAGAATTAAATTTTATCAGAAAATTTCCAAGGAAAGTTATATATCCTGTTGGGAAATATACTTGGAAAGCCCTCTCAGACTAAGGCATAAAGCTGATTAAATAACAAATAGTCACCAAAATACTTTTTCAAAACTCTCTTTGACTTTGCTAAGTGAAGTATTCATATTTACTACCGAGTTGAAAGCTGCCAACAAAAGGAATCTTCTTAATCTTTACTCCTGAGATCCTGCTTTGAATAAACGCATTTAACTGTGCTGGTTTGTAGGAATACCAAATTATTGATGTGCCCAGATGACTGACTTAAGTCCCTGTGACTAGGGCAGGTGAAGGCACATGGCAAACTCAGACAAGATTTCATTTTATGTTGCTGGTCTTTGCCCCTGACTAACCCAGAGTTAGTCGTTGTGGTTTTTCTGCTTAACTCTGCTTTTAACAAGGAAATTTATTTCACCGAAGAGACATAGTTAAGTTAAAAATCCTTGTTTGAGGTCAGCTTTGCAGTTTTCTTTTCTTTCTCCTGCCTCTCTGTAAACACACACTCTAGTCTTCACTTTCCCCTCTGAAGTGTCACCACGTTTTTATAATACCTAACAGTTTCTCAGTATTCACTAAGTTCTGAATCCATTAATGGGTCAGCCTCCAGAATCCAGTTTTCACCTTATCCCTTTATACATGTTACTTAGCTATTTGATTCTGAGTGATCGCAAGAGGCCAGGACCTCTTCTTAAATCATTCTGGGTACTTCATTTTACTCACTATCTTCCCACTGAACAGAGTACCAAGTGGATGCCAATATTTGTTTGAAAAGAATTGACTAGAATCCAGCAGTATCCTGCCTTTTAAATTTTACAGCTTTCCCCTTGTCCCTACCCATCTTGATAAAAAGAACATAAAGCAAAGACTTTATTCTGAATGAGAAAATTTGAAACATTGGAGAAAGAAACTGCCGTATATGATAAGGTATGATTACAGTCTTTGAAGATCATGTCAGCTTTTCTTTTTAGAAAATAAATATTTCCTTCTGTCTGGGTCACAGAGGAGTTGAGAGTCTTGATTCCACCCAAGAGAGAAGTAAGCTAGCCAGGGTAATGTGAAGTAAGGAGTGTGTGTGTGTGTGTGTGTGTGTGTGTGTGTGTGTAAAGGAGAGACCCGACATAGGCCACCCTATGGAGTTGTGCACATTCTGGGAGGTATCAGCCAAATACAGCATCTCCTCTTATATATTTCTTATGACTTTGAGTTTTTTTCCTTATTTCTTTCCTTCTGTTATCCCAAAATCTCCAACAAAGTTTTGTTAAATATCTCAGCCTGCTATTGACCAGGTTGGCAGAAATAACAAGGGAGACCCACGTCTACACTTATAGTACAAAATGGCATGAAGGAGACAAAAATGACTTTAAGAAGTCAGACTCAGGCCGCAAGCGGTTGCAGGCTGAAGGGTGTGGCTACAGACAGAGACAGGTAACTGGTTGAGGGGGAAAGTGACAACCAGCACACATTCTGGAACATAGAGTCAATTTCTGGGATTCTCAGTTACTAGGGCACAAGAAATTGCTAAAAGGACAAAATCCCTCAGGATGGGGTCTCAGGCTATTGTTGTACAGTCATTAAAGGGAAGAGTGACCCCTGGAGGCCAGAGCAGTCTACAGCTCAAGTTCAGTTCATTCACCAGTTCCTTCAAGATGAATCCTTTGGTAAATAATAAAAAAGTCCCTTCAGAAATGCCAGCTAAGCATTTTGAGAAATGCATTATTTTATTAAGACCATCTTATCGAATTAATGTAGAGTGAGAGCTAAAGGAATAAATGCAGACTTGGCAGTGTTTATCCTCCCAGGCACCACCTGCTCCTTGGGTTTCCTGAGCCAGAGATTCAAGCATCCTGACTCTTTCTGAAGAAATCGCAAAGCATTCCCGATGGCCTGAGTATCCTCTCATCCTTTTCCAACCCCTACCCAGCATCAAAAATGCATCTATTTACGAATGAGGTGTATTCTGAACTAACAGTGAATTTGCTAAAGTTAAATATTTTCTTTTCACAGTCGAGTGAATAAGATTCATCTTAATAAGATTTGAATATACTATATACTTTGACTTTACTGTCAACCCTATTGGATGGGAATTCTGTGTGGAGGGGAGACTTGCTTTGTTCAGAAACTGCACAGCTAGGAAGTTATGTTTTCCACTTGATCCCAAGAGTTGCTGGGATATGATGTGTTCATGCAGAGCCATTTGTTGTAGCGCTAGTGAACACGGAACACATCCAGGCCTGCTGGATCATCTTTGAATCTTTGACAAATACACTAATCTCTTTTCAAATAACATTCTCAATTTCACCAGCTCAGAAATAGCTTTTGTCTCTTTAAAAGCACAAGTTATGATCCCCAACTGCCTCACAACTTACATTTTGATCAAAAGTAAATTTGTTCCATGACTTGTCTACTTAAAAGGTCTGTTTGCTCTCCCTATTCTGATGCACAACTTAAATAATATAATGTATTGGGTAATTTCTTATGAAAATATTTTCTGAAGGACAAACTATAAGAATTATTTGAATATTTTTTGATTCAGTTGGCAAGGGCAGCCAACTGAAGTGGGGTAAATTATACTTAGATCCTGTAGGTTATTTTAAATCTCTAACTTTATTTTCAAACTTTTCGCTAACACTGCCTCTCAGGCACCAACTCTCAGGGAGTGATCATTGTTCCGGTGTTTAAAAATCAGAGCAAGAAGTTGTCAGTTATTATCATCTGATTTTATAGAAGTATCTATGAATGCTACAAACTTTTTCCAAGTGATGTTTTACAGAATTGTTTTTAAAAACCCCAGAGGGTAAATAGTATTCTCAGAATAAACAGAAAAATGCTGACCTTGTCAGATTTAGCTGCTGAAAGCCAAGCTGTTTTAAGACTTGGAGGATCAAGGGTCATGGTTATAAACAACACAGATTTTAAAAAAAAAAATATATAGTGGAAGAAACTAAGAAAGCTAGAGAGGAAAAAATTGTATAGCGAACTGCACCATGAATATAAGTAATAAATATGTTGACCTTGACAAGAAGAGAATGAGATATTTATGTAAAAATATAAAATAAAAAGAAGGCAAAACAAAATAAACAAAACTAAAAAACCTAAACCTTTGAGGCGCAAAACTACTTGAAAAATGTTTCTTAGAGTATATTAAAGCCGGAAATGAGTCACTTTAACTTCATCTGTTTTTGGTTTCAGAAGGGGAGAAAGGTCAAAGCTTCTTTGTTTTAAGTAAGCTGGTCAGTACCTCTGAAGTGTAACATGATAGGGTTCAGGAGCCTTAATGAAACAGGCATTTCTCAGACACCCAGAGCTGTATGGGTCCTCCGCTCTGGTGGCCAAGAACTGGGCTTCAGAAAGCAGTCTTACACAAGGGCAAGGTGGGCTGTGACTTTTTCTTGATTTCCACTTCTAAGTGGTGTTTCTATAAGCTACCCCATGACAGAATGCAGATATTCACCCACTTCTTTTATGAAATATTGTGCATTTATACATCATCACACGTTATAACCCCACAACCAAATTATTACCGTCCTATTCGTGTCAAGGCATTAAATACAATACTATGCATTTAACATATTGCTTAACACAGTAATGTTTTCTGATAATCCTAGATAAATTAAACAAATAGGTTAAAATGATCATTGTTGACCAAAACATAAGTAAATAAATGAAAAGAAATGTCTAACATCAAAAGCCTAAAAGTCTAGTCAATGTTCAAGTATAAGGTGTCCAAAAATTTGAGGGGATGAAGTTGACTGAGGAGATGAATTCAAGAAATCAACCCAGTCCCTTCTCAGCCTGGGAAGCCAAAACAAACAGCAAACTGTTTTCTTCAACACTAAAGAAATATATTCCTTTCCATGTCTTCAACAGATTTGTCAAGGTGAGAAGGTCTAGACTGTGAGAATGAGGGAAGACAGGAGAAAACAATAAAACAAACTTGTAAATGCAGTCAGAGAGTGAGAATGTCCATAACCTCTCCTGTCTGTTGGTAGTTGACCTTCCCTTTGCTGCCTCTTCTGCTCAGTCTGGAATACGTTGCCTTGCATACACCGCTGGACTACTGACTAGGTGTTTCTAACTTTGACTCGGCAACTGTTTGCAGGCCTGTTGTATTCCTGACCTTACTTCTCAGGAGCAATATATTCACTCTGGGTCATCACTACCATGCCTGTCACTTTTTTGCTTAATGGTTGATGTTTGATGTTTTTGACCTTGGGCTGAACCCAGTAATGAATAACTTCTCTATACTGGCCCAGTGGCTGAATTATCAGTGCCTTTCCCTGACAACATGTATGTTTTCAGTGATTAGAAATGAGGCCTCCAAGTAAGGAAAGGGAATGACATTTACATGTTGGGTTTCGTTGCAGAGTCTGGAGCTAGAGATACTCTTGCATAGATCCTTGTGCCTAGAGGGGCTACAAATCTGTGTTTAGGACAGATCCTGTGTAAAACTCTTTGACCATCTCCTTCCACTCTATCTTTCTGAGAGGAAAGAGAAATTTTTCCCAGAGAGATGTTTCCCTTTAATATAATAATTTATAGTTCATTAAGATTTTTTATATATATTATCCCATCACAACCTTGGGAACTTGGTAGAGAAATCATTATTAGTCTTCAAATGTATTCTATCAGCAGATGGCAGGTCTTAAAGAAAATCAAAGTTCTTCTGTCTCCAATACCAGCACTCTTTCTACTACCCTAAGCCTTTCTCACATTATTATTATAAGAATAGCAAATCCACAGTTGAAAGTTGCTGTATGAAATCTTAAATGTTACCCAGTTTACCATGATTGTTATTATTACAGAAGAGAAGTTTTAACTCGTAAGAAGTGACTTATACAGAATTATTGGTAGGATGAACCACAGCTTCTTATTTCAAATCACACATGCTTATGTGTATACACACACACATGAGGACAGAAAAAGAAGGGAGCCTGAGCCAGAAATTAATGACTATCAGGAAATGTTTAATATGGTCACTGGTTTTGTGGTAGTAAAATTCAGTAACATTAGATTCCGATATGATACAATTCAAAATAATTAGTTTGACTTTTCTTAACTTTCTAACCAAGATTATGAATAAAGGCTATTTTAAATCATTTTTAAAACTTTTATTCTTACAGATTTTTCTTATAGTTTTAAATTTATTGAGTAGATTATGACCTGTAAGACATAGTGGGTGATATAAATATGACTAGGACATAGTCTCTACTGTCAAAAGATCTTTTGCATCATAGAGGATTGTGTTAGCTTTGAATCATGGCCTTAAACATCTTCCCATCAAAAATTGAGCTCTGTAATCCCATTCCATGGATCTGGATTCAGTGGCTAACTAAACCAGTAGGGTGATACTACACAAATTCTTAGCCACAAAGTTCAAGCACTTGGTGACCTGAGCTAACTTGTAAGATACCCAACAATTAACAGGAGCCCATAAACCTGGAGAGACAGCATGCATACACTACATCTAGGCAGCATCATTCCTGTTGACTGCCCACGCTGTGCTCAGTATTCTACTAGCCCCACCAACCAGAATATGAGTAAAATCATCCTCGATCCTCCATATCAATCGATAGCAGCTGAATACCACCAAGTAACTCTGTCAATATCCTGTTTTTAGGAGAACCAGCTGGCCAAATCCCATCCAAATTTCTGACCCCCCCAAAAAAAATCATGAGACATAGTAAGACATTTTGAGGTTTATTATATAGCAACAAGTAAATAAAGGAAGGTTTTAATAAGTTTTACACACATCATAAACAATAGAAAATATTATCCCAATCTATCTATAGGCATTTACAGTTCATTTTGGTTAAGGTGTTAGTCGCTCATAAAGCAATTAAAGAGATTTAAAAGCTAGAGAGATCAAGAAGTCTTTGAAAAAAGTCAAAATTAAAATGAATCTTGAAGATGTGAGGGGAAAAGTTAGGGGAGAGCAGTATAATATTTTGTGAACATTAAAAATGTTATTAATAGTAATAGTGATGATAGCTACCATACCTTTAGTATTTATTATGAGTCAGGCATTTTGCAAAGTCCCTTATATTGCATTTCATTTATCTTTTAATGAACTTTCAAGATATGCATTATTATTTTTATTATGTACATTAGAGGATATAGAACAGTTTGCCAAAGTAGTACAGGTGGTTTGTGGCAAGACCACAACTTCAGCAGATTACTGTCTAACCCTGAAGTCCATATTTTTAGCTCTTGTGATATGCTGCTCCTCCTCCTTTTACCAAAATGTAATATAGTTTAAGTAGAACTTTATTCATATTTAAAATAAATTCTTTAATTTCTAGACTTTTATTAACTAAGTCAACCATGGCATATATTTTACTTCCTTTGGAGTCCATAATATAACTCTGATGTTTGAAAATGTTTCCTTAATATTTTTGAAAAATCAAATAAAAACAAGTTTTTAAAAAATTATAATTTTCAGCATTATAACCCTTTCAATGATTTCTTTTTAGCTTAAAAGTCCTTTTCCTCTAATTGAAGCATGCCAACAATTCCAAAAGGTCATCTTTTGGGCATTTTCTTCTGATGTACAAAGAAAATGCCCTTTGTTATGTAGCTGAATGCAGAATTGGTTGTTTCAGTGGAGGTGTTTTAATTATTATGGGCTATTAAACGCACCTGAAAAATGATGGAGCTCAAGCTTTAACACACGAAAATAAGTGAACAACTGAAATAATATTCTCAGCTTTAACTAAAAGAAAACATATGTAAAAAGGTGCAAAGATTTGCAGGATAAGGTTTAAGTAGTCATCTGGTATAGAAAGTCTGTCAGTAGATTGGACAGTGTTTTTCTCTATGATTTAAAGTAGCATTAAAAACAGACTTAATACTGAAGTGATAATCATTAACTTTAAATCATCTACTCTAAATCATCTACTCTGAATGTCTCAAAAAGTAGAAACCTCATCTTTCAGAAGGAAGAAGTCAAACAGGACAATGTGGCCATCAAAGAAGGCAGCTCTTTGTGGGCAGCAGAGGAGATTCCTGCACCTCTTCATTTTGAGGTGAAATGTATGGCATTCGCTTGATAAAGCTTCCAAGAATAGAGATAATGCTTTACTCAGAAACAAAAAGAGCTTGCAACATAGCTCACATAGGAGTGTTTCAAACACAGACATTTCTCTTTCTCTCTCTCTCTCTCTCTCTCTCTCTCTCTCTCTCTCTCTCTCTCTCTCTCACACACACACACACACACACACACACACACACACACACACACACAATACACTGTTCCTCATAGCATGGTTAAGAATTTTTGAGACTAGATTAAATGTCCTTTTAAAGAAACAAAATAGCTGTAGCTGTATTATTGCCTAGCAATCAATCTGTATATTATAAACATTTCCCATCATTATTCTATTATATGAAAATACCAAAATTTACTAATTTGATCCTCTGTAGGTGGACATCAGATTTGTTTTTTTTTTTTTCAGTACAAAGAGCTTACTTGTAAATAATATTTCTGCACATTCATATTAATTTTCTAAAAATAGTCTTATAAATTAACTCAATAGGTCAAAGACTACAAATGTTCTTCAGATACTACTTATATATTGCCAATATTCTCCTTAGAAAAAATACGTATTCACTATAATTGTTTTCCATGTGTTGTCTTTTAATTTTCTAAGTAATTTTTCTGATGTTTTTATTTTTTAACCACCAGTTATATCCATATGTCCCTTAAAAGTTCTTACTTTGTTATTTTGATGTTAATTAATAACTGATCTTTTCTTCTAGTTTTTTTATGGATTAGTTTTAAAAGTACATTCTCAATTCACTTAGAATTATTTTATGTATATTGAAACTATACATCCATATGTAATTTTTTCTTCAGAGTTGTTATGAAGCTAATCATATTCTAATGATACTTAGAACATATCTGTAACATATCTAAAATTGCCTTCAATGACAGTGGAAACAAAAAAAAACTGCAATCCACATAAACACAGCACTCTGGGATTTATAAGCTTTGAATTTGATCATAAGTGGAGCAACTCAGCTTGATCACTTGTCTCATTCAGAGCACTTGACTTTGATTGGCTCTTTTCTCTCTCTAAAAATAAAATCTGACCTCAATTGATGAAGATTCACCATCACTAAGGATATTTCAAAGGTTTTGTCTCACATGTACCTCAAAATTCCCAAAAGAGGGCTTCCAAAAATATTCTGAGCAGAAGAATAAGTATCTTTCCTACTAAAATGACTTACTTGAAGTCGACAACACTTATTTTGTTGTATCTATTCTGGCTTGGTTGTTTAAATTCTAGATTCATTATTTAATAATTATATTCATCCTGTTTTCTCTAAGAATCAACTTTCTATGTGACCATTTTTATACATTAAACATCTATTGTGTGATTTCAAATGTTCATGTACTTGTGGGAAAATCTGTGTCAGAGCAAGTGGGTGGGGGCACACATAGGTTTATTTTAACCAGACTAATTCTAAGACATATATAGTATATCTTAGAAATATAGAATTAAAGATAATATACTTATTAAACATAGATTCTTATTCAGTAGATTTATTATGCAAAGAATAGTAAACTAAGAACACAAATAATACATTATACTAATAAAATATATCTTAATAACACTTCTTTTACAAAACTTCATTCCCATTCCCAGAAATACCAAAGCAAGCAGAGATATATTCTAGGAGGACACAAAGGGGAGGAAGTTTTATTTAGAGGTGGCAAAATAGTAGACAAAATTCTTCTTATTCACTTAGTTTTTTTCTTTTACAGTGTAAGTGCCACCGGTGATAGCATAGTCTTTTCCCCACTTCTGAGATTTAAGGTATTTGAGTTTGCAATTATAAACCTGGATTTTTTTAAATTAAGCACTTATTAAAAGTAAAACTTTATATATTTAAGAATTCTGGCTAATCTATAGAGAAGTGGCTAAAACTAGAAAAGACGGGAGTAAGAGATGTATCCTCTAGCATGAAAGGAAAAGTAATGGCTGATCTATTGATTCTTTACCCTTGGCATCCACTAACCTTGTGATTTGTAACCTTTTAATTCCTCTCTAGAAATTCAAAATCTCAGGCTCTGAGTTCAGTTTTTACTTTGGTCAGGGAAGTTTAAGGAGCAGTAGGCTAAGAGCACAGATGGAAGCCTCAGGGTGATTTGCCCTTCTCTTCCCACTCCTGACTTCATTCTACACTTTGAGGGAGTGTTGTGTTCCCGTGGATGGATATTATAACCACCTGCCTAAACCCATACTCTGTCCATCTTACCCTTTCCCTCAAACTGTCTTGTAGCCATAGCTCAGAATGAATGGTGCCCACATAGATGGTACTGTCAGTTACTAAGAGAATGGACAAGGAAAAGGCCCAGAGGCACGCCACGGGTCATTTGAGCAGAGTTTACAAGAATGGGTGTAGGCTTTAGATGGGCATGTCTTCTTAGCTTTGAGTATTCTTTGTTCTATGGCAGTAGCATGAATGACAGAAGACCACAGATTTTTTCTTAAAGCACAGAGTAGGGAACCCTCTTGCCTGGGTTCGTAGTATGAACTGTTTCCAGCAACTCAAAACTTGATGGTTAATTCAGTTATGGTTCCCAAACCAGCATTTTCATTATGTCATACTCTTCTGAAAGACCACAGCTATGTCCAGGAGTCTGATCTTGAAGATTATGTCTCCACTTCTTCTCTTGATGACTTGGATTTTTGTGCCTGATGTCTGCTCTTGGCTCCGTGAGCATCAAATTAGTCCAGAAAGCTGGAATCTCCACTCATCATCTTTTGAACATGATCTGATGCTGACTGCTGGTCTTGACTCATACCATAGGTAGCTTCTGGCTCTTTCTCACTGCCTTCTGTGCTGTAGTGGACTTGCTTTGTAGCTCCACTGTCTAATCTGATTGGAATCAAGTGAAGCCTCTGTAGAAGAGATCCCAACAAAGATGCTTGTCCTGAGCAGGATGGCTCCAGACCTGTGGAGAAGTCAGGAGACAACAGCAACCAAGCACCAAGGAGCAGACCCATAACAGTCCTGTCTGAATTAATTCTCCTTAAATACAATTATCCTAAAATAAATGAAGATTTACCTTTAGTATAGGCCTTACCTTGCAGAAGCATTCTTGCCTTTCTTTTTGCAGATATCTGAAATGCCTGTAATGAGGATACAGTCTTTCATTCCATAATTAGAGACAAAAGGCTTAAAATACACAGGCCTGACTATGGTTAGGCATTTAAAGAAGTTCATTCACACTCAAGTGTCATCAGTTAATCAATCAGCATCTATAAATGGCAGATATTATATCTCTACTTTTTATTTTGATGAGAATATGTGTGGAGAAGATAGCAGAAAAAATTTAGAAAAGTCAAAAGCTTCTGCATTTGTGGGTGAAACTACCACTGGGATGGGAAAGAAGAAAGTAAACGGAGTTTGAGATCATAGAAGACATCATTTGAAAACATGGATTCACTCACCTTTTCATTGCCAAATTGAATGTGTCCACTCTTTAGGTGTAGGATTCAAATAACGGAACCTACAGATGATTACTCAGTAATGCGATTATGAATATCCCACTACAGATTCTACAGAGAAGAGACAATAAGCATCTTCAATTTACATTTTTGAACTTGAATGTGCAGATGTGAAATAGATTTTTCATACTTTGTTTGAGGGTAAGTCACAAATTGAAGCATGGGAACTGGCCTATGGTCACCATAACTAAGGTTCTGTTCTTTGAATAGTGACCTTCATACACTAGTATTTTCTCTTACCTTTACTTAGCAACCTTCATAGCAATGAAAAGTAACAGTAGCTAAAAGTTTTTGAACACAGCGCTGGCTATACAACTACTTGGATTACATTATTTAAGCATGACAGTAACTCTAGGAAATAAGAATGAATATCATGAAGTAGAAAGTTTATTAATTTCCAGAAGTCACAGAGACTGCGGCTGAAAACACCAAGATTCTAGAGTAGGCAGTTTGATCCCATGAATGCTGATGGGAACTTTTGTTGTCCTGTGTTGAGTAGTGAGAGCTACAATTTATGGTTTCTTCTGGTTTTTTTTTTTTTTTTTTTTAATTTGTTTATTTGCTTGTTTGCCTTCATGTCACTGTTTGCCTGGGATTGTGGGTTAGATAGAGCATCTAGTAAAGAATGGCTAGATAAATATCATAATTCCTGGTTTGAACTGTTTCCAACATTTTGTATTTTCAGCTGATGTAACTGTTCAATAGGTAGATAGATACAAGGGAATGGCATAACGATATTCTCAGAGGTGGGCTGGCAATCAATCAATATAGCAAGAAACAGAATATGGCTTTCTTAAAGGAAACTGAAGAGTTATATGCTCAAAGTGCTTGCTTTCGAACATGCAAACAAACTTGATATCAATCTGCTTTTCCAGGTTTCTCTGCTTGAAGGATTGTGTTTTTCCTAAAGTAAACAAGCTACATACGAGGCTGATTAGAAGCAGGAAGGACTTCTGTAGAATGGTTGGGGGAAGCAACATTTTTGCCATAAGATGTCTTACTCCAAGATGTTAATACTAGTGATATGGTGGGCATTATAGGATTATTGAAAATGTATATTAATTGGATTTTACTTAATTCAGTTAATAATTACACAAAATTATTGATACCAACAATAAATAATGTACAAAGCATCATGAGTCGTTCTAAGGAAGATAAAATATTAGTCACATAAAGAGTTGGGCTTTTTTGTTTGTGTCAATAGAAACCAGCTGATGTTAACTGTGAATCAAGGAGAGATTGATTTTAAGGATCTATGGAATTCTAAGAAAGGGAGTATACCAAATGTAAGGAAGGGGTACTCCAGTAGACCTTGGAATTTTACTCCTTATCACCATGGTCAATCCAGTATCTGGAACATGGAAGACACTTGATTGACAGTTGCAGAATAAATTAAGGGCTAAAGGAAGAACAGAACAAGTCTGTAACTGAAAACCCAGAAACTGACCAGTTTCCACAGCACATCTCTTTTCCTTTGTATTTATGTTGTCTGTGCTCACTTGATGGAGAATATAACTGATGTGGTTCTAATTGGCCCAAAGTGGATGCCCAGATGAGTTGTCTTAGTCCTTAAGGCCAAGAATGAGTGTGCGGAAAAATATGACTGCTGGGGTGCTGAGGGTGATACTTATTGAAAACTGGGCAGATAGCTTAACAATGGTTTCTTCTAAGGTAAAAATGGAACTAGTAGTAACAGGGCCTTTACATATCTTAGAAATATATATTGTTTCTCTGTTTCTGTGCTTGAACCAACTCTATGCATTCTCCTTAAAAACTTGTACCCATGTTTTCAAATAACCTCCTATAAACTGATTTCAAAATCTATTTTTTTCAGCAGAGAGGTCTCTACTGAGCTTTAGGTTTGCATATCCTACTTCTTCCTTGATTTCTCAAGTATGTCTCTTAGATAATTCACTTTTGGTATGTTCAAAATTGAAATCATTTTCCCTCCAAAATTTGGACCTCCTCTGGTATACTTTAGATTGTAAAAGTGAATATGTTTTTGTAATTCATTGTAAAGGTTGTGGAGAACATTGGCCAATCATTGTCTCATTAGAGGCAAAAACATGAGGATACGAAAAGAACATCTTGGTATTTGGAACAAAAGATTAAAATCTGAAAACTTCCAGAAATATCACATATTGATAAATGTGTGCCCACACATAGTCTGAAAACAATATGTAATTTGGGAATTCAAATCAATTTATTTGACCATTGGAGTAAGATGTACTAGGGTGACTATACATCCAAGTTTTCCTGAAGCATTTAGAATTCATTTATCTTGGACCAGCATCTTGAATAATCTTTTATTTGTTTCCAATGTTTTATTATTTATTTATTTTTAGACTCAGGTCTCATATCTGGGTGCATTGCTTTCATCTCCTATACCTTAGCTACCATCACCTTAGCTACAGGGAGGTACTACTAATGTTTTGTTTTTGATAAAGTATTGTTAATAGTTTCTTAAAATATTCTGGGATAGATTTAAAATAACTGAGTTTTTTTCCTTCTAGCTTCTGCCGTGGGCTCCTCTAGAAATTTGTAAAAATGTATGCATGGTGAACAAGGTTCTCACTATATCATTAATGATAGTGACTACTGATAACCACTTCTCTTTTCCTGGCTTTTTTCAGACACAATGTAGCTAAACTTTGTTTCATCTTAGGGAATTTAGCTTTGCATGGAATCCATATGGTAATGAGGAAGAGCATTCCACTCTTACACCTCTGATAGTACATGGTATATTAACAGTTGTTCCAGGGTCTATATAGTGGTCTCTGAGATACATTAAGTCATCAATCAGTGGAGTCAATAAGAAACACAGGAACTTTTATGTTGGATGTATATGAACATAGATAATAAAAGTGGAATAGACGTCATGGAAGACATAAAGAGTAACTTAAACCTCTTGCTAGAATAATTTTGATATTTATTATATGTCAAAAACCTACAACTATTTAATTGCTTAATTTTTGATAATATAGTTACATTTTTACAATACATTCCCTCATAGGCAAAAAAAAAAAAACAACAACAAAAACTGTGAAAACAGTAGTGCATGATTGTCCAGCAAGTAATTATATTATGTAGTTATTTTACTTATTTAAATAAAAGGTATTATTGCTCATTCAAAGAACCAACAAAAAAATCAAGAGATCATTTGAGTCTTCCTTCTTACTCAAATATCCAGGGACTAACTATCCATGGTTTTAGTTAAGTTCCAAAGTTGCTCAGTGTTTTAGCATTTCTCTTCAGAATTATTTCCGATTTCTGTCTGTTGCTCCATCCCAATCTTTCATTCTTTCAATCCGTTCTTTTGACAATCATCTGTCAAAATGATAGTCCCTTAAAATATTCTGAAAGTTCTCATTTTTCTACAGTGAAGTTTTAGCTTCTTGGCATAGGTTTCTGACTAGTCTCGATACCTCATTCCATATCTCTTCCATTCACATTCCCTTTATTATTGCTACATCTAGGCATCGTGTGTTGTATCTTCCTTCAGAATGTGAGAAAGATAAAATTTTTTCAGCCACTTAAATTTTTTTCCACTTTTCTCTCCTTGACTCTCTTAACATAAGGTACTTTCCTTTACCACAGCATTTAATGTACTGTACTACACTGTGGATTTTCTGTCTTCCTCTCTAAGCTGTGAGTTTCATTATAACAGAGTCTGTATTTTCTTCAGCATTCTTCATAATGAAAATATTCCCTTATACATCATCGACATGCAATAAAGGTGCATTGAATACAAGGTAGAAAATGAGTGCTGTAATGAGGCACGGGTAATGTGTTATATAAGAGTAAGCAAGGGGATAAATTATCTCCAGCTAGAGAAAGGGAAATTTCACAGTTTTATTTTTTTCAATCTGTCTTGTGGCATGCATAGGATTTGGAATGCAAGAATGGGGAGAAAGAAATCCCAGGCAAAAAGTAGAGTATAAAAATACAGACGTTACCTGGAAACAGTGAGAATTTGTGTGGGTCAAGTAAATTACAAACATGAAGTTGAATAATGAGAAACACTTGGGAAGTCCAGATCGAGGTTCCTGAATGGCCATCAGTCTAAAGTTGAGGCATTATTCTCTTAATAATGAGAAACATTCTGAGTATTTGAATAGGAGAGTCATACATCCACATGTAGTCTACAAACTGCATATGAGATGGCTTCATAGAAGGTAAAGAAAAAACAACCAAAGGGACTAATTAAGAAATCATCGCAGAGGCTAAGTGAATGAATGACAAGCAGTTCTGTCCTGGAGCCAACTTGTAGTGGCTGGTGAAAAACTGTTAACTTTTCAGGATATTTTTGTGATTCGATTTTTGTACACACTCATTATTAAACATTAAATTTTATAAACTTATAAGTAAATAATTTATATAAAAATGAAGATAATAAATAATTAAAATTATTCATTTCATAGTTATTTTAGTATTTTCTGTGTATTCAAGATTATATGTATCTATACGGTACAAATATAAAATGATGTACTATTGTATCTCCCTTACCAACTCAGTCTTTAGTGCCATTATGATAGTAGCTTGAAATTAGTCATAATGGGAGTATTTATACTACAGCAATTGGCAAATGCTACGGTTATGACTTAATTTATTGTTTTGTTGATTGCCTAGTTTTAAGAAAGCAATGGAGAAAATTATAATAGTGCAGATTAAATTTGAAAGTGTTTCATGTCTATAGTCATTCACAGTAACAGAAAGCTATGGAATATTCTAATAACAAAAAACACCATCTAGTTGCTCATGTCATTATTTAATGAAATTCCAACATTTGTCTTTAGTTTTTCAGTATGTTTATGTCAGAGTTGCATTTGTTCATCAATTTCAGCTATAGATTTGTTGGCTATGGGTATAGGAGTTGGCAAAAATCAACAGAAGTATTTCTGTGAGATTCATTTGAAATATACAATAAAGAATATAGACATGTTTTAATTTTTTAAATTTGTACTGCACATACTTTATATTGCTAAAACTTATACTATATATGTATTAGTGTGTATACATATATAATGCTCATTTTCTGATGGGGATGATATATTGACTATTGCTGGTAATATCACCTCAGCAGTAGAAACTGAGAGGAAGAGCTATTCTCCAAAATATATGGAGGGGCACACCCTGGTGGTCTAGTGGTCTAGTACACCCTGCCTGAAGAGCCCAAGGCCCCAGTTCAAAACCTGGAGTGGGAGTAATAACCAAGATAAACAACTAAATAAAATATAGTGCTTCTTCCTCTTCTGTCTTCCTGCCTGCCTGGCTCTGCTAACTTTCATACCTTTCCTTAAAAAAAAAAAAAAAAAAAAGAATGTGATGCTATCGGATGTAAAAACTAATTAAATGAAAGGAAATGCATAGTAATTCAAAGATGTATGAGGTTGTGAGGCTTGTTTACATACATAATTTGGAGAAATGTGAAGCACATGTAGAAAAGATTTATGTGGAATATAAAGTCAGTTTTTAACTTGCATAGTTTTGAGGGCCATCTTCAATGAGGTATCTGTCTTCAAAGTCGTTACAAACTATAAAAGAATGAAAACATCCTGGTAAATATGAGAAGATAGCTAATTTTAGTGAAAAGGAAATAGAGAAAAGAAATTAGGAGACTCTGGGGTCAAAGTGACCTGGTGAGAATAAAATATCTAACAAAACTTGTTGATAAGTAGAGAATTTACAGTCTAACTGAAAATTTTGTTTGAAACCAGCAACTAGAGGGAAAAAATTGTATTTAAATTGGAATCAGTCACCACAAGTCACAATAAAAGAACATATTGTATCTATTGCTCATGTAAAATCAAGGGTGTACAGGTAATCTATTTCCCAAAATAATTACAAATTAACCCAGAAGTATCAATTCCCCATCCAACTTTAGAGGGCTGCATTTAGACAATCTTGACAGAATCACAAATAGAAGCTGTGGATTTTGAGAATGGAAGAGTCCTTGAGAGAATTTGTTATGCCAAGTCCAGGAATGATTATAGTAGTTGGCAACTTCTGGTGCTAGGCAATCTCAATTATTCACATGATAGTAAAATCCAAAATTTAATCCAAGTGCTTAGAGGTGGAAGACATGTGGACTGCATACATAACACAAACATATACTTGTAACTGTAGTGTAATCTTCATTTGATAAGTGCTGTGACAGAAAGTGCACTTGGAAGGAAATTGGGCAATAGTCTGCCAGCTTTCTTGTCATTCAAGGGTTTCTACAACAGCAGGAGTCAACTCTCAGTCAGTAGTAATGGGGTAACTCTTGTCTTTCATTTCCCTCTAGACACAACCGCAAATGAACAAGAAAAAGTTATATCTGATAGTCTGTTAAGTTCTTCATTTATACACGAAGAACCAAATTTTCTAGAAACTGGGGAACGGATCTTCAGGTCGTCCGTCCAGATGTTTGAGAATGTGTTCTGGATATTCTGGGTAGATTATCTTGATAATTTATTTCAAGAGGTTTTTCCTTACAAAGTTACATCTCTAGAATTAACTTGCATTTTATTAGTATTATTCTTATATCATAATTTTATAATTTCTTCTCTACATTTATCAAATTCACTTGAAAGTAGTTATATTTAATATCTTTCTTTGGCCAAACTTGAAGTGTGAAAGTATGAGCACATTGAATTGTAGTATTTAAAAAAGAATTAAAAGGCAAGTTCAAAGGCAAGAAGAGTATTATCTAAGAGTGGACAACAATCAGATACTGTTGTATTTTTTTCTTTCTCCTTTTTCATCAAAACTTTCTCTCTCTCTATTTATGTGTGTGTGTGTGTGTGTGTGTGTGTGTGTGTGTGTGTGTGTGTGTGCTTGTATTGTAGTTCAAAATTTCAGGAATATGAAACTAATTCTAAAAATTACAGATCTGAGTTTTCTAAGTAATATAGGTTATTTTGTATCACATTCTCACTCATTCTTCATTTAGTTCAATTTTTTCTTCTCTATTTGCTCCTGTCTTGGAGGGCTACAGCTTGTCTATGAGGAAGGATACAATTTCCTCTGTGGTTAATATTTATGGGAATGCAAGGTAGCAAGGAAGCTGATGTATTTTTCTAAATATTTGACCAATAAATGTAGCCAGACACTTAAAAAATAAAATATGTATATCCTAGGTCTGTGGTTATATCAATATCAGACAAAGTAGACCTCAAGACAAGGAGGATTGCCAGAAATGAAGAGGGCATTTTATGATGATAAAAGGGTCAATCCATCAGGAAGACATATCTTAAATGCATATTTGCCTAATAAAATAGACTCAAAACCTGTGAAGCAAGGAAGACATAGTCAAATCTATAATCATAGTTGGGCATTTAAAATACTCCTCTCAATATTTGATAGAACACGTAGACAAAATAATCAAAAACCAAATAAACCAAAACAACAGTAAGGATATAGAAAATCTGAACAATACTGTTAATACTCTTGGTCTACATAGTATTTATAGAACATCCCACCCAGTGCTGAGTAATGCATATTATTTTCCAGTATATATTTCACCAAGGGAATTTCACCAAGGTGGGCAATAGAATAAACCAAAAAAAGGTATCAACAAATAAAATAAAAAGAGCAACTCTTACAGAGTATGTTCTCTAACGAACAGAATTACATGAGAAATCAATGGTATGTTAAGATATTCTCCAAATACTATTACATGAAAAAAGCATCTGCTTTATGGATAAGATCAAATGCTTAAAGAGAATGTCAGTTAGTTAAATAACCTATTCAACTCTATGGATATCAATGGGTAAAGAAAAATCTTCTCTAAATCAATCAAGAAAATCAGTACTGAAAATCCAATAACCCTTTTGAAATTCATACATTATAAAGTTCTTTTAATTTATGTTATATATTGCCATTAATTACTGACTGGTTGTATCAAGAAAGGTATTTTTGGTAGTAATATAAATAATCCTTTCAGATAGGTTATTTACAGAAAGACCCTTTATTACTTTTCATGGTTTCATCTTCTTTTAAAACCTGTTCTCTTTCAAAGTCTTCCTAGAACTGAAGGAGTAGATTGTCCACCCTCTTAGAATTGTAAAATAAATGTTTTTTTATGGATATGTTAATGCCATTGTTTATTGACTATTTACTCAACTCCTTTGTAATGGGGGTCATTAGAGAAGCAGAAGCAGCTGAGATCCTGCCAATGCCTGACCTTTAAGATAGTTGGTGTCTTCTCTGTTATTGGATGTCAAAACAGCTAGTCCCTACAAGCCACTAGCTGTTGTTACAGTGCAAGCAGAAGCAGAGGTGCCATTCCTTATTGAAAACTTTTCTGGAAAAAAAAAAATTGCTGTAGACATGGTGTTTCAAAAATCAGACAAAATATATTTCATGGAAAATCTATTTTGAGATCGACATTCATTCGAAAAGCTAAAACTAGCATCCGGATAAAAAAAGAAAAGGGATGAAACATCAAACTGAAAATATCTTCCTATATTGTGACATTTTCGCAAATGTAAATGAGACCACCTTTAAGGCTGTCACAAGCAAAGAAATCTAAGTGGGGTCTTGATGACTGAAGGGATGTTAAAGAATCTCTCATCAGCAGACCATAAAGGATAAAGCAAAAACTATCAGTAATGTGCAGATGTTATCAGGATGTGACTTCAGCACAACCCCACATCCCGATGGAGAGACAAAACTGCAGATGTTTAATATATTACAGGAACTAACCACAAATTCTGTTTTGCTTCTGCTACTTTATAATGTTTAATTTTTTTTAAAGACATGAATTGAATTTTTTAGGAACTTCTTTCAACCTCAATCACTTTTTCAACCTAAATACTTACTACTACTTAGATACAAGAAGTTCTGGGTAGATTATCAGGTCAATAACTACCCAAACAGTGTGAAATATACAGGATAAGGATATGTTTAACAATTCCTATGCAAGTGGTGGGAAGACAGTTCTCATTGTTGTGTGATAATGGAACACTACATGTGCGATAGGGACCCAGTACTAATTTGAAAATAAACCTGCTTTAGAGGAGGAAGACCTCTACAATAAAAACTATGTGACTTTAACAAAAGACACAAACAGAAGGAGAAGATTCCATGTTCATGGATGGAAGAATTAATGTAGTAAAAATAAATGGTCATTCTGCCCAAAGCAATATATAGTTTTAGTGCAATTTCCAGGAAATCGAACAAATAACACTGAAGTTTGTATAGAACCACAAAAGACCTTGGATAGCCAAAGCTATCCTCAGAAAAAAAGAATAGTAGAGGAATCACACTCTCTAATTATAACATAGAGCATCATCATCAAAAGAATATGATATTAGAACAAAAACAGACACATAGTTGAGTGAAATAAAATTGAGAGCTCAGAAATAAAGTCACATCTATATGGACAATTAATCTACAACAAAGGCTCCAAGAGCATACAATGGAGGAAGAAAAGTTTATTCAATAAGAGATGCTGATAAAACTGAACAGATACTTGCAAAAGGAAAAAAGAAAGAAACTAGGATGCTCATTAGCATTATGCAAAAAAGCTAACTCAAAATGAATCAAATGGCATGGACATAAGACCGTAAGACAATGTGGAGATTCCGAAAAAAGAAAAAAAAATACAGATGGATCTACCATTTGATCCAATTCCACTTCTAGGCATGTACCCAGAGAACACAAAAACTCTAGTAAGAAAATATATCTACACCCCTTCATTCATAGCAGCACAATTTACAACAGCCAAGATATACAGCTTAAATGCCCATCAACACAAAACTGGATAAAGAAGCTATGGTATATATATTCAGTGGAATTCTATGCAGTCAGAAAAAAAAGACAAAATTATGCCTTTGTAAAAACTAAGCAAAATATATCAGAAAGATAAAATGAATTACAGGATGGGTTCAGTCATATGTGGAAAATAAAGAAAAAAGTGAATCTGATAAACCTAACAAAATTCTAAGGACACAAGAGATGCAAGGCTGTGGCTACTGAAGATATATGAAGG
The DNA here is from genome assembly GCA_004363575.1 of Solenodon paradoxus. NCBI lineage: Eukaryota > Metazoa > Chordata > Mammalia > Eulipotyphla > Solenodontidae > Solenodon > Solenodon paradoxus. The sequence goes on along the minus strand of RJWH01000129.1, from coordinate 1,182,893 downwards.
GTCAGTGAAGAAAGGAAGGAACAAGGTGGCAGTAAAGAAAGGGTGCTAGAATTCTGGTGGTGGGTGTGGTCTGAAATACACACAGACTGAGGTGTGACTTCAGTATTCTAAAAGGCATATACTAATGTAAACAAAAGAAACAATACAACTATTTTTTTTTAAAAAAGAAAACCTACTTTAAATCTGCTCAAATCCAGGCAAACTGACATAATTCATAGCTACTCAAATCTATTACAGTAGAAAATATTTGTTCTGCCAAGCAAATCACTCTGCCAAGATATCTTTTCTTCCTTTTAAGATATAAAATGATAAGAGTAAAAATCATAAGTTATTAAGTTTCAAAGGACTTACTTGCTTTGGTGAGAATTCTTTATTTGGGAACTGATGGGTTTTGATTTTTATAGTCTTGAAAACAGTTAACTATAAAGTCATGAAAAAGGTATAACCAGACCTCTATTAATTTCATTTATGTTATTTTAGACATTGTCATTTTCCAGGAAAGTTTTGCTTTTCATATAAAGCCTGCCCATTTACTCCATTCAGATGCTGTCTTGATCCCATCTCTAAGTGGCTGTCCACAGACAGGGTAGAGCAGAACAGTTGGCTGGTGCTCTTTCCTGCAGGCATAGGTCTCTACACTCTAAATGCCCCCAGCACCTTTTCCACCCACAGCTTCTTCTCTCTCTAGGAAGCCAGAAGGATCTTCCTCTAAAGGGTTTTATTCCAAACAAGCCAAAACAGGATGGATCACATGGAGTGAAGATGACAAAATATAAACAAAGAAACAAACAAACAAGGATGATCTATTTGAGATTAAAAACAGAAAGGACACTATGTAATTTTGAGGATGGGTTTTCACTTGAGGAAAAAAATGTAATTTGTATTAGGAAGCATACCAAAGAATTACATTCTATTTGTGATGGAAATGATTAAGTCTGATGTTTACAAAGTTGTAAAATCAGAGACAGATATCAGTGGGAATTAGAGCTGATTTAATAGTATTATTAAAATAATTTTCTTTGAGATTCAAGGAGAAATTTGACTAAACATGTTTTCTTTTCCTTTTTTTTAATTTTTTTTTTTTTTTACAAATTGAACTTGATTCCAGTGGAGACGAACAAAATAAAAGGATAGTTTTGTTTGATCTTAGAAGGTTCCTGTAAGCAAAATAATACTAATCTGATCATTTAGAAATAAACCAAGCCAAAAAACAGAGCAATTCCTGATTTCAAACAAAATACAAAGAACCCTGGGTTTAAAGCACATTTACCAATTTAAGTCCCTGTGGACTGAATGTAGTAGAAAGTGAACACAGTTATATCCTTAAAAGTTGGTTTACTGTGACCCTGCATTCTCTTCATATTTCTATTTCTAGTGCCCAGTACAACACCAGACAAACTGACATTGTCTAATAGTGTTGATTGAACTGAGTTATTAAAGAAGAGCAAAGAACCCCACTCTAGATATAGGACAAAGAAAAAGATTCAAATATTTGAAGATTTCAACACTGTCTAAAGGACCATGTCAATTTGTAAGAAATTTTCCTATAATTTTTATGCCAGAGTAGGCAACTACAGAGGGAATGAAGGAAATTCATGTAGTATAAGGTATTTCCACCATTTGCTAAGATGTGACCAAGTGAAAACTCAAAATATTTTGAGGAGATGCTCTCTGTCAAAGGGATTACCACAATACATGTAGGATCAAAGAAAATTTCACGTTTTACCCCAGTGATTAGCTGTAATTAAATAAAGTCAGTCTTTTTAAACTTCATTAGCAGCAAGACGTTTGCTACAGCAGAGTGGGCACAAATCATCCATTCTTAATTAAGAGATAATCCACAGGATGGCCATAATCTTCTAAAAATACACTATTTCCCCCTGAAAGATTTTCTCATCAAATAAGGATAAATAATAGTTTCTATGAGTTTGGGAATGGATGCTCCTCCTGTTTGCTTGAGTGAGTGCTGAATGTGGTTGATAACATCACTTTGGCATGCTATTATCTAAAATGGTAGAATACCTCACTTCAGCAAAGTCTGACATAAATCTTTGAAAACAAAGACATTGCATATGTATGAGCTGAAATAGATATGACAGTGTTGGCACATTAATATTCCTGTCACTAGGGGGTTTCAAACTTTTAAGGAGAGGATGGGAATGAATTCAGACTGTAACTGGTAAAATAGGGCGACATATATAGTAGGACAATTAGGCATAGCTAACCATAATAAAATATGTACAGAGGAATGGCTCCTTGCTCCTTGCCTTTGGTAAAAAATGACTATAGGATTATCTGTTGGGAATGCCAAGAATAATTAATTTGGTTTAGAGATTTGCATGGTTGTCCTGAGCATACTAATAAGAAGGTTCAGTGAAGACCAGTCCCAGTCAACAGAAGAGAGAACTGCTTTTCTTGTGTAGCCTCCGTGGTGGTTCATGGGTAACAGATGTTTCCACTTATTCCACAACAACCCTCATTAAAAGTAACTGTGAGGCCTAATTGATTAGGTCTCCACATAGTTGGATTGGTGCAGCGAATACTTCTATTATTTTATGCCCTACTGCTATTTCTTTTCCTAATTTTGGTTGCCAAGATGAAAGACTTTACCATAGTATTTTTATTTAACTGCTCAGGAAGAAGTAAGTGGATGAAAAAGAAACTTCTATTTACTCCTTCCTACTCTGAATGGACTTACTATGTGTCAGGAAACATCTACTTAGAAATGTCAACCATTTTTAGAAAAATCTTATGAATTATCAAATTCTTGGAAATCACCACTTACCAAGGAAGGTGGCATGACAGTTGCATTCAATTTTGTTCAGTATGGGAATGGGAAAGAATTATTTAATAGGAGGTCTTAGTGAAAAACAGTCACCAACTTACAATTCTGGTGTTTGAAGCTTACGTTGAAATGTTATAATTTTTCTTTTTGTTAAAACGTGTTGACCTGGTGAGTGGAACTGAGGGATTGCTCAAAAGCATTTTTTACCAAAAAGGTTTTTGGATATGTTGCTGTAGCCTTGGGAGGCTTGGTCAGAACCCTGACAGCAGTTGCCTAGACAGAGATAAAAGGCTTCAAACCCTCTCCTTGACAAAGGAACATGAAATAATATCTGACAAAGGCATGGCAAGCAAATATGATGGCAAATCAGTAATTATACAGGCTACAAAGGAGAGCACATCTCACTTCCAACTGTCTTTTTTCTTCCTCTTCAAATTTTACTAATAACATCTCATAGAGGTGCTTAGGTCAGTATTTTTTAAAAACAATTTAATATATGACTGTGCTTTGGATTTAGTTTAACTCCTTTATTACACTAATGCTATTTGTCATTTCATGCATGTGTCAGCATTGTTTTTGAATGGTGAAAAAAGGGTTGGGAATAAACCAAGCACAAAGAAAGACATATAGCTCATGAGATGTAACTTGGTTTTAGAAAGAAATAAATATTCCACAAAGATAGGCTATAAGCACTTGGAAAGTATTGCTATCTCTTAAGTAAAGTCATATGTTGGAAGAAAAAGATCTACAATAAATTAAATAACTTTCTTTGGTGAAAAAATAGCAGTAAAATTGACTAGATTCAAGTTACATAGCTTCACTTTTTAACCTCAGACTCTCTTTGAGTATATTGCTCTTGATTTTGGAAAATGGGTAAGAGAAAGTTTTTTTTTTTTTCAAAAGGAGTTACAAAATTAAATTAAAATGTGAAAATGTTTACATTATTTTTGTCAAATAGTATACCAGGAAAAGTTTACAAGTACAAAATAAATTTTGATCCTATCTACAAAGGCATCATAGTTAAAAGTGTATATGGCAATTAGTTGAAGCCCAGATTTCAGTCAGGATACAGATGAAGGAACATATTCATAGTAGTAATAATAACTACTAATAATAATGGAATGGAGCATATACTTCACAAATAACTCTAACATCTTTAAAACGGTTGTCTTTTTTCATAATTTTTGTTATTGATCAGAGATATGCTCTATCTCAAATAAAATGCTCATCGTATAAAATTACTGACATGAGCTATAAATGAAAGCAAAGTTATTCAACATATTCTCTTTTACACTGATTCATTTAGAAAAATAATGAATTGTAGTCTCTTCTTCCTCTAAATATTTAAGATAGTTTGAATGACTTTGAAATGTCTTAAATATTTTACCACCCACTATAGAATATTCTAATGAGAGTAAGACAAATGTGGTATTTATTTTGCTTGTGGTCATTGGTTACCATCTCACTTAGTATTTGGAAATGCCAAAGGTATACTGCTTAAAGAAAGAAAAATAAAACCTAGCCAAATATACTAAAAATCTAAGAATAAATTTTAAAGTTTATATTAGATGATACTTGATAATTAGAAATCAATCCACTTACCATTTGGTCTGTATGAAGACACTGCAACTTCTCTGATAACCATATGTAGTAGTCAAGTTATTTATAAAATGTCTGTAGGTAACAATAGTCCTAAAGTTATGTTGCTAATCACCAGTTACTATTGAAAAAACAAACAATGAAACACTAAAAAGTATTTTCACACGACTTTAACAAAAATAAATTTCTTTGTGTGTACCCATATAATTTCTTTCTTAGGATAACCTCTTTTCTGTCACATCATATAAATTGAACTTACTGTGCTAATATGTTTTCTGATATTTCAGCACATTGCAAATGTAACTATTATATTCCTTCATATCATGTATATGATGCACCTATTGTAACTTATAAGAGTTACTGTTTTATTAAAACATTTCAGATCAATAAATAAATTTGATTTCAAAGATAAACTATACCATCTCTTATTTATGTGAATAAAACTTTTGTCTTACACTTTAGTTTACCATATGCATTCCCTTGTTTGAAGAGAAGAAAAATGGTCCTGAGTGATTCTATACAAGGTTGAAATATTCAGTAGAGTAATATTTCCTATACAAAATGTCGGGGGAAAAAAATCTATGAGCCTAAATATAGAAACAAATGTGAACTTGGTATTATCATTAAAGAATATACCCTAAATCATTGGTACCATTTAATCTTCATGCTATGTTTTTTCATTATCTAACAAAACAAATCTTCCATCTTTTCTTACCATTTTATGTAAAATAAATGAGAGATCAACTTCTTTTCTTATTCTATCATTGCTTACTCCATGAAAAAACAGAAACAGATACGTTTTATAAAAGAAGTTGTTATATTAAGATATATGTCTGCTTTCCTTCAGAAGACAGATTACAGTGCTTCAACTGCCACTAAAGTTGTCGCTCTTTGTAACAAAATGTAATGCTGCATATATAAAAATGCAAAGTGTAATGTAGAGTCAAATGTCTCTCAGCACAAGAGTTGTTCGTTTTAGCACCCATTTTGTTGGTATTTATCAACTTACTAATTATAGGCAAATTGCTTCCAACACGAAAACTGTGATGATTAGCAGTTTTTTCTGCTAACTCTAGTCTACTGTAGTTCCGGTAAAGAATGTCAATAATCCAGATTCCTTTCTTTTTCCTGGCTAAGAATATGTAAAAATAAATTCATCAGGCTAGCATTTATGAAATTTTGGAAGATGTGCTTTGGAAGGATAGGGGTGGAAAAAAGAAAAGGAGTGGATTACATACATCAAATCAAGAGGGCTTGGTAGCTATCTCCCATCAATGGAACTGTCTTGAAAGCTCACTGGAGATTGGTTTATCACAATACGGAATTAGGTAATCCCAGTTTAATTAACAGAGTAACCGCATTTTAGTATTTGTATAGAAAATACATCAATTGCTACAACCCAAAATAATTGCTCTCTGTTAAAAGGAGAAAGTGTCTCAAGAACTACCACACATACTCTCATGATAGTCAGTTAATAGCTGGCATATATTACTTTTAAAAACTCTCAGAGGCATGCCCTGTGGTTTAGGGGACTGAGAAGCTACCATGTAGAATATGTAAAGCCCAAGGATTTGGGTTCTTGATCCAGGGCAGGAGTGAAAGAACCAAAATAAAGATATTTCTTTCTCTTCTCCTTTGCTTCCTTATTTAAAAACCTTCTTCCTCCTCTCACTTCCTTCTTCTCTAAAAATAATAAAAATTAATAAAATAAAACAGAAAAAATGACCCTCTCATAACTATTCGCAGAGCTAAATGATATTGCTTGGTCATACATAAAACAGTTTGTAACCTTCAGTTTCCCATTACAATTCTTTAAAGTGAGCTCAAATGAAAATGGGAGTAACGTGCCAATCTAGAAAACATTTTCCTAACATGCAATACAATAAGAGGTTGAATTTTTCTATCACCATTGCTAATTTCACCCATTTGTTTCTCATTACAATAAGTAAACAAGATTAAATGGAAAATCTTACAGTTCACAGAGTACATTACACAGCAGAAATGTCTGCAGTGAAAACCGACTTAGCGTCTTAACCAACTTATGTGCCTCTAAGTGACTATTTCTCCCTACTATGAAGTTTTTACAATTTTAAAGTTATATTGGCAGGTTCTAGTCAACAGTGATGTCTGTGATGGCCTTCTCTCTCCAGTACATTGCTTTTAGTCTAATTGCTTTTTTGCAGTCTCAGCAAGCAGAGAGAAGAATTTTATCCTCTTTGCCTTGTCTCGGAATACTAACTAGCTGGCCCAGCCAAGGCTCTCTAAAGAGAGAAACTGCATGAGAGACACTGCATTTGACACAGTCAAGAGGCAAAAGAAAGAGCAAAACAAAAGTCTATTCAGGAATGAATCGTCTGATATTCTTTCCCATCCCCCAGCCCCTTTAAAAGTAAAGGAAGAAGGGGGGGCGGGGGGGGGGGAGTATAAATCCATGCCTGAATGCCTGAGGTTGTCAGAATAAAGGACAATGAATGACAGGTGACTGTCAGTATAATTCTCAGTTTCCAAGTTATCACTTTTTGACATTGCTGATCAAAAAAATGTATATGTAACAAGGAAATATGTCATGAGTTCTCTGAATGCACAGATGAGTTCAATATAGGAGAAGCAACTAGTATTTCCACATGGGCACGAGTTTCCTTTCAGTCGCATGTATATTTGTTGGAAAATGTTCTCAAATTATTATGCATTTTTCTAGTGACAACAATGCTAAACAACTTTGGGGAAACTACTAAAGGGTTACAAATCTGCTTTTCTGTTTTAAAAAATTATTTAAAAAATGGGAGATCTGACTTGATAAATAAAACTTGCACATGTTGCTAAATTTTTTTAAAAAGGAGTAAGAGCCAGCTGATGAGAGGTTTTCTGTTTGATTTTTAAAAGGCTCCTCTCAAGCTACTTTCCCCCAAGATCTCTTTATACTTTCATCTTCACAGACTGCCTTAATCCTCCTGTCTTTGTTGTTCCAATGTCTGATCAGTTTGTTTTAAAGTTGCATCTACCCCACATTTGCTGGAACTGAAACTTGACTTCAGGCATTTGCAGTTATAAATCTCTGCAAACATACAGGCTTTCCAGAGAAAGGTGAAAGTGCTGAAGCAAGAAAGGTTTTGAGGATGATTTAAATAATGTATATTAAGTTGTCTGTTGCATGAACTACAGGTACAGAGAGAGAACAAACATGAAGTGACTGGGTAATTTGTAATTAAAATAAGTCTGGCCACTTCTCAGATGACTGGTGCACTCCAGTCTGTTGACCATCTGTAGTGGAGGGACAGAGAGTCAGTTCTCAGTTCCATGGGGCTGGAGAAGAGACACAATTGCTGAGAGCCCCCAAGTGTTTAGGTTTGCCACGGTAGGCATGAAGGAGGTTCATTGTGGCCAACCTTCTGATGCCAGGGGTAACCAGGCGATGAGCAGAAGGAGGATAGAGATAGTGATCTGTGTCACTCTGAGCACTCACTGGGCACCATTAAGACAAAGCTCAACGGCTGTTAATGCCCCAGCAGGTGTTGCTACACATTCTAAATCTTTTGAGAGAAATGAAGACAGAAAGAGAGAGCAAGAGAAATAAAACAAGAAAAACATGAAGTTAATTTCCTAGTTATATATTTTTTTTTCTTTTGCCTGCTGTAAAAGAAAAAAAAATGTTAAAAAGGTGAATTTGAAGGAATACTTCACATTTCACTATTAAATATGGATGCTAACTTGTCTTTTCAAGTTTGGAAATTGAAAGCACTTGATATGAACGTTTTGTCATACAGATTTTAACAGCCCTAAATAAATTAATTTGCAGAATATTTGACAAATTGACCATATGAGAATTTTCCTAATTGCATATAAAATATATATTTGCACAACTAAGTGAGCAGGATTGTCAGATTCCATTTTTGTTTTTACAGGAGCAATAACTTAAACAGTGACATTTAAGCATTTATCTCAGAAACTCAGAAATGATTATATTTAGCACCTGAAGTGTTTTCATATAGTCTTTATTTATAATAATTATATTTCTACTACTTTTTTATGATAGGCATCATGAAAAATCTCCAAAGGAAAGTAATAGGTTTAAATGTCTTCCTGTCATAATTATATTGATAGTATAGCCATTATGCTAAAAGAAACATAAAATTACTTCTAAATGCAGGATTAGTCTGATATTTGTTTGGTTATTAGAGGGCATTATATAGGATGGTGAAATAAAACAAAGATTTGATTGGAGAGGAAATACTAAGCCAACTTTTATAACAAATGAAATTAAATGTACACATGTTTAAAGAATCCATTTATTTTGGGGGAGGGGGTGGAGGGCTCACATGGTCCAAAATTCCAGACTGCTACTCAATAGTTGCTTGAAAAAAACTTCTTTATGATAATAGAATGAATACTATTCAAAATTAGTGATCTTTGGATTGTGTCTCTATTGATAGTAAAAAAAGTTGGAGGACGTATGTTTGGGAATAGTAAGTACTTCATACAAGAGATTTTCGGAATGAAGATATTTAACTCTGTATTTCATTTAAAACACAATACGTATTATTACAGCTAAGGAATTCCAGTTATTTTGCAAAATAATGATCTATGGGTCAGTCATGAGAACTCCTGGTAATAATTCAAGAAAGGCTCTAGGTCTTAAAAATAAAAATCTATGTATCTCAACATCATCATGAAATAACAGAAAGATTTATATATTGTATAAGATAACTATTTTCTGAACTATTGATTTTCTTTTTTTAATTAATTTTTGAATAATAATTTTATAATTTCTTTTGTTTACAATGCTATATTCATTTTAGGATATTGAAATTGCATTTCAATCTATGAGTATTTCACACCTTGTAAGAGTTCTAATGTCCATTATTATTCTCTTTCTTCTCTTTGGTGGTTGGGTGTAGTTACATTTTTATTGGTTTCCCTTTTTGCTTTCTTGTTTGCTTTTCCCCTGGAGATTTATTTTGAGGTTACCATGAGTTTAGCATTAAGAATTCTGTTTATTTCCTATTTTTATTTAAAAGTAGATTTGTCTTACGTTAATTCTAACCATTTACATTTTTATTTACTTTTTATATTTGCTGCCTTACTATTTTTAAGTGAGTTTTTTTTATACTTTATAGAGAATCCTTAGTATTTTTTGTAGACCTGGTTTTGTGGTGATGAATTCTTTTCACTTTTGCTTATCAGAAAAGCTTTTCATCATTCCTTGATTTCTCAATGACAATCTCACAGGGTATAGTATCCTAGGTTGAAAATCCTTTTCTTTCAGCACTTTGAATATATCATGCTGTTCCCTTCTGGCCTGTCAAGTTTCAGTTAAGAAATACACTGACAATCATTTGAGGACTCCTTTGTATGAGATTTGTTTTTCTCTAGGTGCTTTTGAGGTTCTTTATCTCATATTTTTGACATTTTGATGACAATGTGTCTTGGTATAGGTCTGTCTAGGTTCCTTTTGTTTGGAACTCTTTGAGCTTCCCGGATCTGGAGACTTGCTTCATTCCTCAGGTTAGGGAAGTAATCAGCTATTGTTTCTTCAAATACAGTTTCTGCCCCCTTTTCTCTATCCTCTCCTTCTGGGACCCTATGATGCAATTGCTGTTCCTTTGATGTTATCACATAGGTAGTGAATGCTGTCTTTATTTCTTTTCATTCTTTTCTCTCTTTGCTGGTCTGCCTGAATGCATTCCCCTGCCCAATCCTCTAGCTCACTGATTCCATTGGAGGCTTCATCCATCCTACTCCTGAGTCCTTCTGTAGAGTTCTTTAATTTAGATATTGTGTTCATTTCTTTGATATCTTGCTTCATTTCTTTTTTCTCTTTTTTGTTGTTCTCATTTTATTCCTGTATTGTTTTCTTGATTTTCATGAGTATGTTAATCACTGTTGTCTTAAATTTATTGTCAGGTAGTTTGCACATGTGTGTTGTTTTCAGATTTTCCCCTAAGGTTTTAATTAGATTCATTATTTCACATATATTTCTCTGTGTCTTTGCTCTGTTTGGCATTCTGTTTATGTTTCTGTGGGTTAGGTTTCCCTGTAATGATGGCATTATGTAGCATATAGACTTGTACCAGAGATGCCTGGAGCTTGGTTTGAATACTGGGAAATCTTGAATAGTCTGTCATCACCACTGGTTGGATTTATTGATATTTTTAGGTGGATCCTGGTTTGGGACCCAAGAGTTCAGCCTTTGGTGTATTGAAGTTTGTGTGGGGGATGCAGAGCCTTCTCTCAGTGTTCCAACTCTGAATGATAATGACCACCTTGACACTGACCCACTATCAGCAATTGGACTGGTTTCCATCTCCATCCACAGGATGGCACTGTGGGACAGTCCTTATGGGACTGTCTTCTTTAAGTCTAGGAGCAGGATTTCTGGTGGGTGGGCCCTGTGGCTCTGCAGCAATATGGTTGGGAGGATTTGGAGTGCTGGATTCTCCTAGCTATCTGGGTTATAGCAGTGTCCTATGTAATTTTCCTTCAAGGGGCTCCCATTCAGACCACCAGGGAGCTGGTCTTCCTGCCAACTTGCACCAGCCCCTTCCCCCCGACCACCCCCACAACACCTCATTCCCAGCTCAGTGTCCTAGTCCTGCTGGGCAGACTCTACTGCTTTGGGAGATTTCAGTTCTTCCAGAAGTTCCACCCTCTCTTCTGATTTCCCCCTCCACTGAGTTCTGAATAGACGAAGCAGCTCTGAACCTCAGTGATGACTTTGCCTACCCTATGGTGGTGCTTGCTTCTAATATGTCTGTAGCCTCTAGGCCAGCCCCTCCATGCTGTGTGTGTCTGAAGAATTGGTGATTTCTAGTTGTTCTGTGGAGAGGGGATCCAACACTTCCTATCAGGATGCCATCTTGACCGCCTTCCAAGATCACCTGATTTTCTATGAAGACTGTTAATTTCTTTTTCTACTGGTAAAGAACAAGGTGGTCAAGAGAAGGTTTGAAATATTCATCTGACTGTTATTCTTAAACAGTAAGTAATAAATGTTTTCCTTCTGAAACCTATTCAGTCTAGATTAATTAGTAACCGCATTTTAGCCACTACTTATCCTCTAGGTAACAATGATGTACAGGTAAGACTGAGCAGGTAAGTGGTTAACCAGGTAGCCAGGGACTTGGCATGGCAGTGGTAAGGCTTATATACTAAATTTTAGGAAGGAAAGTTTAGAAGGGTCTGCGAGAAGAGAAAGAGCCTTGTTGGGAAGACAAATGAAATAACACAGATGTGATGATAAACATGGATACAAAATGTCTAAACCCAGACTTTACATTTCCATAGGCAAATAAATAGACATAAATAGATGAATGATTGAATGCTGAATGGAGAAGCTCATACTGGGAAGTGAAATTCTCTGATATTTTAGCAAAGTTTCTTACTTTCTATTTATATCATGAAAAATTTGTGAAGGAAAAATCTTAATGATATAATAAATGCTAAGAAATGGAGAAAGGAAATTGACAACCTCACAATTTAAAATTTGATCACTTTTATGACTGAGAATGCAGATTCAGATTAGACAATTATGCAACAACTGGAATGAGCCACTATGTTCTTTCTCCCCCTGGGCATCATACTTAAGTTTGAAAGATAATGTAGACTTGCACAGTGCTCTTTAAATATAAATTGATGCATTTTTTTTTGGTAAAAATGACTAACAAGTATCCTATAGGTCAAAACTCTTTAAAATGTGTAATACTAAAAATTCTACTGCTTGGAATTTATTCAAAGCAATCAAATAATACAGTAAATTAAAGTGGAATCAACCTAAAGGTGAACGAAGAAATTGATTAAAATATTATGTATTATCCAGATGATCATCATTGCTCTATTCCAACCATAAAAAATCATCAGTACTGACATTTTTTTTCTAAGTTAAGGTGAAATGGAGCAGTTATTTTTGATCAACATCCCTTGGGTTTGTGCACAGGTAGTTATGTGGGTATCCTATATTTCCTACTTGAGATGCTTAAACATATGTATCTCTTGAATACTTCAGATAGGAAAGTGAATCTTCCTTTGCTCTTCCTTTGAGACTATTCAGTTTTGATATTAAATAGGAAGTTACTATTAACACTTTTGTGAAATTTTAAATAACAATAGTATAGGCTAAGGTATAGAAAGAAGATAGAAATTATATTTTTAATAATATGGTCCATTAATCATCTTTGCTTTACTTCTGCCCTAAAGAGAGAAAATTATATTAAACTGGCCAATATCTGTCAGAAAGAAGCACAGATATGAATAAGGATTTTTAAGAAAATTATATAAAGTAATAACAATTATAAAATTGTTTCTCTTCACATACAGGGTATATATATGTATATATATACACATATGTATATTACATACATATATATATATATACATACATTACAAATGCTTTTACACTTACTCCAAGTGTTAAAGTGAGAATCAATTGAAGCTAGAAATTCTCACAATTTTCGTGGCGTGCTACCCTTCAAGGTTTCAAGCGTCTGTTCATTACAGATTTAAATGCATTTATTTAAATCTAGTATTTATTTTCATTTTTTTGATCTGTAAATAATGCATTAATACATGAAAATTAACTTTGGAGAAGATATTGTTTCCTCCCATAATAGCTTTGGAGAAGTAGTCAGAATCTTTTAATACCCCCGGCCAAGTATCCCCATTTACTCATAGATATGGCTGGCTGCTGTGCTCCCCAGTCCTGTCCTTAACAGTCTCTGTATTCACTCAGTGCTCAACAGTAGAAGATACTAAACAAATATTTGTGGCAGGAACAACAGTCTGAAGCAATCCCCACTTTATTTAACTTAATCTGTTCATTGTCTCCTGAGTATTTTGCCCTTTCTCCCTGTCTACCAGAGTGTCATCCATCCTACTACATCTATAGAAACTGCTTTTTCTCAAGTGTAATCTCTAGCTGAGTTTACTGCCATTCCCCATGATCCCTTTTAAAACACTTGAGATTTTTCTCTGCCCCTCCCCAATATTTCATGTGTTAGCTTGCATTATAAACTATCTTTTACAATTCTTTTCAATATTTACTAGCAATGATTCCTCCTTGAAAGCAGCAGATATCACTCTGGTTAATAAAACTGAAAGGGAACTTACTGAAAGATTATCAGAGGGTACAAAGTGGCTAAGATTCACACAGTTAATAGGAAGCAGGTAGACCAGTCATCAGACCAGGATCCAAGAGAAGTTAGGAAGGACAGTATTTAAAAAACAAAGACAACAGAAATTTTTTACTATCTGGCACAGAGTAGTCAGAATACCATAATGGGCAGTGTCAAGGAGTTTTTATGCCAATGTTTTCTTTTATGTATTTTATGATTTCAGTTCTTACATTAAAATCTTTGATCCATTTTGTTAATTTTTGTATATAGGGCTATGTAGTGATCTAGTTTCAACCTTACGTCCTTTCCCCATTATATGCTCTTTACATCTTTGTCATAAACTAGTTGTCCAAATACTTATGGGTTCTCAGTTTTGTTCCATTGATTTTTGTGTCTGTTTTTATTCTAATGCCATGATGATTTGATTACTATTGCTTTGTAGTAGAGTCTGAAGTCAGGAAGCATGATACCTCTGTTTCTGTTCTTTTTTTCTGAGGATTGTGTTTGCTAATTGGGGCCTTTTATAATTCCAAAATTTTTCATGATTTTTGTTCTATTTCTGTGAAAAGAGCATTGGGATTTTAATGAAGATTGCATTAAATCTGTATATTGCTTTAGGTGATATGGCATGTTAACAATGTTCATTCTTCTAAAACATGATTATGAATAACTTTTCATTTATTTGTGTCTTCTATTTTTTTTTAGTTTAATTCTCTTTCTATTTCTTGTAGTTTTCAGAGTATAGATCTTTAACTTTGGTTAAGTTTAATCCAAGGTCTTTCATTCTTTCTTTTTTATTAAGTGTTGATTTTTAAAAGTATTTATTATTGCTATTATTATTATTATTATTATTATTGGAAGAAAGCAAGCAGGAAAAAAGGCAAGTAGGCAGGCAGACAGGAAGAGAGAGGCAGAAGAAGAATTTATTTATATATTTATATATTTAGTTGTTCATCTTGGTTGTTCCCCTGGGCACTTTGTCATGAATTCAGATTCTTGGACTCTCCTGGACTACAATGGCTAGAGCCATAGACTTAACTGCTAAGCCAACAAGGCATGCCAGTATTTCATTTTTCTTTTGATGCAATTGTAAATGAGTTTTCTTTTTTTTTACTGAGTTGTTATTCTGCTAGTTCATTATTTTCATATAGAAATGCAACAGACTTGTTTATTAATTTGTAGCCTACCATTTTACTTTATTCATTTATTCTAGCAGCTTTTTACTGGATTCTTTGTGGTTTTCTCTATATATTTTCTTACCATTAGCAAGTAGTTATAGGTTGATTTCTTCCTTTACAATTTTCATACTTTTATGTCTTTCCTTGCCTGATTGTACTGGACTTCCAATACTATCTTAAAGAGTAGTGGAGAGAGTGTACATCCTTACCTTGTTCCTAATATTAAAGGAAAAGCTTTCAATTTTTCCCCAATTAATGCAATATTGGATATGGTTTTGTCATATATAGCCTTAATTATGTTGAGGAATACTCCATCTATACCCATTTTTTGAAGATTTTTAACATGAAAGTGTGTTGAGTCTTATCAAATGCTTTTTCTACATCTTTTAAGATGATCATATGATTTTGCCCTTCCTGTGTTGATATGGTGTGTCACATTTATTGATTTGTGTATGTTGAGCTATACTTACATGCCTGGAATAAATCCAACTTGATAATGGTATATATGATTCTTTTGCTGAATTGTTGAATTTGGCTTGCTAGTATTTTTGGTTGGAAACTTAACTCTAATGTCAAGGGAAATAAAACCCAAAATAAACAAATAGGATCACATTAAATTAAAAAACTTTGCACAGCAAAAGAAACCCTCATCGAAATAAAAAAGATATACTACTGAATGGGAAAATATATTCACACATCATACATTCATCAAGTGGTTAATATAAAAATATATAAAGAACTCCTAAGAAAAGCAGTCCAATTAAAAATGCATAGAAGATCTGAATAGACACATCTCAAAAGAAAACATACAAATAACCAGTAGGCACATGAATAGATGTTCCACCTCTTTTGTTATTAGGGAACTGCAAATAAAAATGTCAATAAGATATACCTCACACCTGTGAGAATGACTTATACAAAAGACTGGAAACAAGTGTTGGTAAAGATACACAGAAAAGGGAATTGTTAGTAGAAGTGTAAATTGGTGTAATTGTTATGGAAAGCAGTATAGACATTCCTCCAAATATTGAGAATGAATTTTCTATATGATCACATTATCACTTTTGAATATTTGAATGTGCAAGATACATATGCACCTCATTTTTATTCCAGCAGTGTTTCAATGATCAAGAGCTAGACAGAACCTAAGTACCCATTGACAGATGAGTGGATCAATAAGATGTGGAATATATATCTATATATATATATAATGGAATACTATTCAACTATCAAAAAGATAAAAATCCTGCTTTTGCAGTAGCATGAATAAACCTAAAGTAAATTATGTTTAATAAGTCAGAAAGTGAAAGATAGACATAGACCTCAGTCATACATAGTATATAGAGAAATTTAGCAAACAAATTAAATCAGAATATAGATTTTTAGTCTATAAAATCATATTAGTGGTTACAAGAAGGCAAGGAGGTAGGGGCAGGGAAAAAGGTTAAATGATGTTAAATATATGGTGGTGGTAAACTTTATTATATACAGATGTTGATTTATAATGATGCACACCTTATGTGTATATCACGTTATGCAATTTTCCTTTTATTAAAAATTTTTAAGACTGTTATTGTAGAGACACTGTTCTTGAATCACACAAGTCTTTCCCAATATCTTAGAAGTTAAGATCCAATTGACAAATTTAAGTCATAGACATAATCTGATGCTTTATTTTCTTCTGCAGAAAAAGAATGATTTTACCCCTCACCATCTTTCTACAAGGGAGGGAGCAGGGAGTGGCATGAAATTCACAAAGCAGGAGAGGGAACAGAGTTCCAAAACGGAAATTTCAATTCACTAGGAAGAAGCATGAATGCAAGTAATCGTCCACTTACTAAACTCTTATTAGATGATCAGCTCCTGTGGTTCACCTCTGTTAGAAGACCCCACTAATTCTTTGGACAAGTAAATAGTCAGACATTCGATGATAAGGAAAAGAAGGATGGATAAAAAGATATTATCATTTATTAAATTGTATGATTGTGATATTGTATCTCTGAATACAACCATTGTTCTGATGTCCACATGAGTCAAAACCACGTAAAGAGCACTCATCCAGAAGACTCCCTGTCCTGTTTTCCTTGTGCACTGAGATTGTATGTAAGCTGAAATACTCACACCTTGACAGAGAATGTGTATTATAATGTTCATATCTACTAAAGCTATCTGTACATTTCAATTATTTCTAGTAGTGATTTATGATCAGAGTTAAAATTTCTCTACTTATGCAGAAGAGGGGTGTATACTTTTGTCTTTTTTTATTTGCTTTTTTCTGATCATTCAAATTGTCCAAACACTCCACAGAGAAAAGGTGAAGCTCTCTATTTAAATCTCTTCCCATATTCAGTGCGTTTGGGTGACCAAGCAGATATTAAACAGGATATAGTAAAGTGTTAATAACC
Organism: Solenodon paradoxus; assembly: GCA_004363575.1. Classification (NCBI taxonomy): domain Eukaryota; kingdom Metazoa; phylum Chordata; class Mammalia; order Eulipotyphla; family Solenodontidae; genus Solenodon; species Solenodon paradoxus. The sequence goes on along the minus strand of RJWH01000129.1, from coordinate 1,165,822 downwards.
ACTTCTTGAAGTATTATATAATAAATATATAGTTTGCTATATTTGCAAACTTCTAATAAAATGAGTTAATAGCAACAAAGAATTCAGTCTTCCCCAAATCCAGAAAATTTGGTGGGAAGTAAACACATTCACCAGGCTCCTTTGGTGAAAAGAGTATTTTCAGTCTTCTAGCTTTACTTGTTTCCTCATTTCAGAGTTGAGCCATACAAACAGAAGGAAGATGACAGTGCCAGGAGGATGACATCCCCCTTTCCTATAACTACCCCAGCTGCCTGAGAACTGATCAAAGTTGAAAGGTCAACAGTCATCTGTGGCAGATGTGGTTCATTGTGCTAAAAACTTGAATGCTGGAAATAGTTCTGCTTGCAGATAGTTTATAATTTAGGTGAGAAATAGAAATGCGAGGGAGCTTGACTGCTGGGAATCTTATTTCATATTTGAGTGCAATTAACCAGCTGATAAGCAGGCTTTTGTTTTCCATCTGAATAGCCAATGTCTTCATTTGGGACACTATCTTGTCAAATGCACGACAATAACAATAAAATTTATGTATTTTGGCTCTCTTCTACTCTAAAACCTGTAGTAACCTCCTGTGTTGCAATCAAGAACCTGAACAGAGCATGCAAAATAATTATCTCCCAGAATCCACCTGATGGTGAGGCTATGGAATATTGTCTTGTTTTGAACTTGAAATAAGGATTAAAATATATTTTCCTTTCAATGGCTTTTTATTTCAGCATAATCAGAACATACTTGCAAAACCTTATTACAGTATTCTATGGGCAACATGCTTATATAGCTTAAACAAGGAAAAGTAAGAAATACATCATCACATTTCAAAAGATATTCTAAATCTTAAAATGTTTACCCAATATCTTAAAAGCTGAAGTATCTTGTAGCTCTTTTTTAAGCACTTATTATTGATACTGTTGACAACTTTTTGCTGTCATTTAATATTTAACCATGAACTGTACATTTTGTGTCTTCACATTATTTTTTCTCCTTCCCCATACATTTGTCAATATGTCATATTCATCTCTCTTTTTTCTAACTAGATCATTTGTTCCTGTTTTGACTTCATGTAATATTTTCATAAATGAAGATGAAACATGATTGTATTGTTCTTTTTCTCGCAGTGATGATTGAAAAGAAAAGCCATCTCTAATGTCCTGTGTAGTTTCCCTTGAGAAGAATGAGCAAAGAGAGCTATATTATCATGAAACAGATTTCCTGCATAATGTTCACAATTTTGGCAAGGTAATTATTACTGCCAAACAAGTCTGGTAAAATTTATGGAGACTGGAAATTACATTATTAGCTTTACTATGTTCTCAGATATGACTGGATCATTTTTAAATGGGACATTAATGCAGATTTCCATTTATTCTTCCAGTAACTATTTATCGAGCACTCTATGTGCTATTTACTTGAGGAGAGAAATGTAAATAATATATGGCTTCAGTTCCTGAGGATTTTTAAGTAATCTCACATTTTGGTTGTACTAAGAGTATTGGGGGTCGATAATAGTGATTGGTTATGATTTTTATTTGTGTTGGGGAAAAATTGTTGGGAGGCAAATAAAGACCTGTACATATATTTCTTGGGAAATATAAACTAGTTTAAATTCTAAAACTATTTCATTTTTCACTAAGATTTGCTTAAATATGGTATTGCTTAATTATTGATGTCAATTACTCTTAAATCTCATTTATATCTTAATGAGCATAAAGTTTTCAAAAGATTTTAAAGGCCAGACATTGAATGGTGGAGTCAAACAATTATCAAATGTAGGAAAATTTTCTCAGTTCCTATTCTATCTGTGAATCAGAAATGAGAAAATTAAAGTTCTTTTTGTACTCTAAGAATATATTTATTAGCATAAAAGATACATTCTCTTGGCACACCCTGGTGGCTTATCAGTTAAGTCCAGCCATGCAGTCCACATACATCCCAAGGACCCAGATTTGTGCCCTGGCGGATGGTGAAACAACAAAGATGAACAAATAAATGTTTCCTCTTCCTGTTTCTTCCTGTCTGCCTGTTCAACCTCAATTCTGCCTGTACATTTCCTTTAAAGTATGTATATATATATATATATATATATATATATATATGTGGGTGTGTGTGTGTGTGTGTGTAAATATATATATGCACACACACATGCTTTCTTGTGGAGTTGAGACAAACATATATATGTAGCTAAATAATATAAATATAGTTATACACACAATGCTCTTTGTACATTCAACTATGGATAGATGTGAAACAATTTGGTATAGACTATATGTGAAATGTGATATTCCAAAATCCTGAGTTCTTATCCAAGGAGAAATATTTTTCCTTTTTTTTCCTTCTTTCATTTTTATTATATATATAGAAGGATATAGCTGTTAACTGAAACTTTTGGGATAATCACTTCACTATATATAATTTAAACTATCCTGTATAGGCCTTAAATTTATATAGTGATTTATGTCATTATTTCTCAATAAAACTGGAGGGAAAAAGTCATACTCCAGTTCTAAATATAGATAATTGTGGGTGGGTTTAGTTATAGAGAAAAGTAACTATTAAATTCAGTGGAATATGAAGTATTTAACTTGCTTTAGCAAAAAGACGATGAAGATACATATCTTCTCAATAATGAAAATAGAAAAATAGAAGAGAAACATTATGCACTTAATATGCTGAGTCATTTTAGGGAATATAAGTCTGCCTGACATTTTATTAGAGTCAAAGATTTGGTATACGTTCTTCAAGCTGAAATATTTATGATAAAGAATGACTGCTCTTATGACAAATTTATTTTCCAGAAGCACATTACTCTTATAGTATCAGTGACTCATTGCATCTCTTGTTTAGTTGCTCTGTAGTTTACCTATTAACTGCATTTGGTAAATAGCTACTAAGAACCAAGAAGTATTTGTTGACTTTGATGTGACTAGCCCTGGGCCAGGTTTTATAGAATAGAGCACAAACATAAGACATGCGTTTTTCCCATAAGGTTGTTCTAATATTATTGAGTTCTCTACCCTCTGACATCGTATTTGGAACTCAATTACTGCTAATAATGAAAAGGGACATGTTTTGTTACTTTGGAAAGATAGGACTGTATGAAGAGGTTTGGAGGACAGAACAATACCAGAAAGCAGGGGCCATGCTTCTGACCTGCATGTAGGGGAGCTCTGTGCTTTGGAATGCTTTCCGTCAAACATTCTAAGGTTCTTACTGGGGGTTAGGACCTGCTGGGTGTAGGAGTGCCATCCAAGTCAGGAATTCTTAGTTCAGATCATAGTATTTCTTTCACAGGGTCTTATGAGATTGAACTATCAGAACTAGGATGCCATGTTGATTTTGAATGCATCTCTCTCACTTTGGACACAAGAAGAGTTCAGAGCTCTGAGCTACTGATAGTCTACCTCTGACCCCTGAGCTTGATCCATGTATGTAGGCTACAAGTCAGTCTCATTTCTCTGTTTTCAGATCTTCCTATAGCAGCAGCTGGTGGCAGCAGACATTACTAACCCTGTACTCTTCCAAGCCCGCAGTAGTAGTAACCTAAGAGAGTTACCCTATTTCTTTCATAGGCTTTGCACAGTCAGTTAGGTCTCTGGGCATGCCTGCACCTGAGTGAGGGTTTACTATAATGTTGCTCTATGATGTTGATCAACCTTTCTGATCAAAGTCTTTGTTGCCTATGATTGATGGTGACATACTATCTTGGGTTTTAAGTTTTCCTGGGAATGGGAAGGCTATTCCTTGTGTGACTAGGATCATTCTTCTTGCTTACCTCATGGGTCCCTCACCAATATTCCCCACTGGTGGCAATATGTGGAAGACAGAAGCGTGGTTGACAATGAAAAATTATTCTAGTGATACAGTTATTTGGCTAAAGATTCATAGAAAGACATGTCTGTAGCATGTATTATTCTATATTTAAGTTACTAAATTTTGTATGGTAACATTAAAATGACAAAATGAATATTAATACTCTCCTTCATATTCTATATATGACTTGCATTTATGGTCAAAGAAGCACATAATTATGCTTTGATGGAGTTATTGGAAATGCAACATCATGAGAAATGATTTAACACTAAGTAAATGGTAATAGGGAACTGTAGTAGCAAGAGCTATATTGTTTTAATGCCAACATTCTGAGGAACTATGACTTTGTGAATAATAATGGCACTGCTAACTTTTTCATGTAGTGTGAGGTATGACGTGATTTAGGAATGACACATTAGACAACAACTAACCTGAAAGATGGTTCCTGAACCTAAATAGAAAGACTTGGAAGCTAGACACTAAGCTCTTCATATATATTGATTAGACAATAGGCAAGTGAGTATGTACTGTTTCTCTAGTGTTATTCTAAATATTTATCTCTACCTCTTAAGGGAACACAAATTTTGTACTATATTTTAATCAAATTGTTTATATAGAATAGGCCTTACAAAAATATTTGTTCAAGGCTCCTCATAACTAGGAATGATCCTGTATAAACTTTATAAGAAGAAACCATAGCTCGAGTGTTTTTAAAAGTATTCTGAGCTTCTTCAGCCATTTTCCCTTCAGGAAAGAATGATTCTATTTCTAATGCTGAACTTTGGTTTCTTATACCAATTGCCTTTGGCTCAGAACAGTATCTTCTCTCAGGTGAACATGCATACTAGTAATTTTGAAAAGTCGTCTTTAAACAAACAAACAAATAATATTTTATCATCCCATCTACAATGCCCAGGTACTTAGTCGTGTTCCTGTTCAGTCTCCCTTGTTTGGTACCAACAAACACATGAAATTCATACCTTGAAAATAAAACAATCTTGTCAACGAGAGCGGTCAAGTAAGTATATTTTGTACAACTTGCCTGAGTTTATAAGTAAAATAGACCTAGAAAAATAGATGAAAGGTCAAATTCTTGTCAAATTGTTGGTATAATTTTGATTTAATAGATCGACCTAATATATTCTATCACCATATATGCAGTTTAGTTAGTGGTAAATGCCGATGAGCATTTGAAGGATCTGCTGTACCATGAAACATTGAAGAATAATGATACTGTTTGGGGAGCATTATGTATTAAGGTAAGAGAACATATAAATAGATAAAAAAAGGTTAAAGATACTTGAACTTCAAGGAAGTTATTAGATAACTGGTATGCCTGGACTGGTGTTCTTTGGTTAATCAAGTTTGTCCTTAGATGATGAACTGCTATTGCCCGCAGAAAGCAATACCATAAACATAAACACATAACTAGGAAGTAGCAGACATAATTCAGCCAGTCACAACAGTTATTGATCATACACAGTGGGCATTGCTCCCTGCCATGTATTTAGACATTTTAAATTTTTCAGAATTTGTGGAGTACAGGACTTAGTTCCTATGCCTGAGTCTACCATAGAAAGCGCAACTTTTTTGAGTAATTGTCATGATTATTACTTTAATTAATACTTAATTTTGCTGCTAATGTGGATTTTGAAATTTACATATCCTAAATGCTTTAAGAGAGTCTTTGCCCAAAATTTATTTAAACACAATTAAAATCCCATCACAAGGAAAAATCATTATCTAGTATATTATTATCCAGTGAATTCAAGCCTATATGTTTCTGCATGTTTTATGATCCTAGGTTAATAGTTAATGAATGAATATGGTGATAATACCAAGGAAAAATGCATGTTGTAATAACTCTACATTTAAAATTTTCTTATGATAATACAGTTTTCCAACTTGCTTAAGATATTAGAACTTCTTTTCTTCTTTTCTTTTACTTCCTTTTTAGCTTTTCTGCTTTGAAAGAAAACATAAGAAATTATTTGTGATGATTTTAGTTGAATAAATTTCATATGTCTTAGTGCTAAAATAAATTATTTAAAATAAAGCTATGGATAAAAAAATGGCTCAGTCTAACTTTCTTTTATCATAATGTAAATAATATCTTTAAGTACCCAGATGCCCTAATTATTTATACTTGTAAAGGATCATTTTATCCACTTTAATTTTTGCATCATAGGCCATATAAACATGGATAGACTTTTATAAAACAACCTTGAAAAAGTCTCTAATCATACTTGGTTCTTGTAGTTATCAAAGGGTGTTTGCTTGCAAAAGAATTAGTATACTTCCAGCTTGCGTGCCTTTGGGAATGTCAGTTAAATCCAAATCATTTTATGACAGATATTTACCATTTTTAGAGGCAGGGTAACTGAACTAGAAACGACAAAAATCAAGCAAGATATGAAAAAAATAAAGTTTGATATTTACCTATTCATTGCTTATCTTTTAATAGTGCTTACCCATGCCAAATGTTCCTGTTTGCAGATGCTTACTGAAAGAGTTGTTTTCATTTCCTGCTAATACAGTTTATTTTCTTTTAATACATGCTTGTACTCAGTACTTTCTGAAGAGCTTTGTGTTATCTCTGGTATCTAGTACTTATAAAGAATCACTTTCATTGTGTGTGGCCTGGTTCCTAACAGTCTATTGATTCATTGAATTTCCCGAATTTCAGAAAGACACCAATTGATTCTTTATGTGGTCTGACAGAGTCATTCTTAATTTTTGTCTGTTTCTTCCCAATATCCATCTTAAGAAGAAAAGATTTTCCTCATATCGTCTTGAAGGGTCTACTGAATCATATATCACCAAGAACATTTTAAAGCTTTATTTTGTCTGTTATTTAAAGTAGAAAATGCTGTCCCTTAAGACTCTGGCACTTTGCCATTTGCCTCCAGAATATTTCATGGTTCATTGTCAGGACTGCTGCTTTTTCTAGAAGAACAGATGGGACATTTTAGAAAAGTTTTCTCTAACATTCAGATGCTGAACATGTATCTATTTACACTTGGTCTCAATAATTTTTCTGGAATTTTAATATCTCATAGATTCTTTCTAAAAAGTATATTGAAGAGTGACACCAAAGGAGGCATGAGGGTTGGAAGTAGAAGGGATCATATTTAATTGAGTTAAAAGCTAACAGTTTAGCTTTGTTAGAATGTATTTCTGAGATTTTATTATTTTTACTGGATTATTTGCCTTCTTTTCCTTCTGTTTTTTAGTGATTTCAAATACTTTAAAAAATTTAACATGGGAGGTGGAATTCCTCCTGTAATCTGTGATGTTGATAAATAAGTCATTGGAATGTGTAAGAGTTAGCACACACTGGAGGATGCTTGTGTCATTACAATTGCATTCAGTCAATCTGGGAATACCTCACCTGAATTGTTCTGTAAACACTCTTCCTACTAAAACACCTGTTTGGTCTGAGTGTGTATATTTTGTGTCAAAAGAATCAAACAAACGCACTTAAAATAAGCAATTAAAAATCAAGTATGACTACATTCTGAATGGAAGTGCTAAATGCAACTCTAAGAAAAAATAGTTGCCCCCGATTGTGTTGATGACTGGAACTGGACAGATTCCAGGAGAAAGAGACTAATTCTTATATTACTGTTCTACCAGATTGTGTCTTTTCTAGTCATTCAGTAAGCAACTAAGTTACAGAGCCAGTTAGCTCTTAAAGTAGAGCTAATCTATAAATTGCACTATGGTGATGAAGGAAAAATGGTAAAGTTAAAAGAAGAAAAAAATAATCATATTCCAAATTTGGAAACCATTAGTGACACATAGAAAGTCTTTTTCCCAAGCAAACCTGGTATGTTTTAGATCCTGAGGAATTGAGGTAGTGGTCAGGACAGAAGTGGTAATGATCATAGGAAGAAGAAAAGAGAAAATAAAAACAAATGAAAGAAAATTGTATCATCATAGAAGGCATGAAATTATAGATAGGTTTTAGAGAATGTTTCCTTTGGGGGAAAGTAAATTTGTCCATGTGTCTTTTCACTTCAGTTATTTGATTCTCCCTCATGTCGCAAATATTCATGTGTTGCTTTCTATTAAAGTTAGTAACAGACTACATACACAGTGGTGGTTCCAATATACTATACCATATAATCTAGGTGTAGAGTAGGCTATACCATCTAGGTTTGTGTAATTACACTCTATGATATTCACAGAATGACAAAATCTCTTAAAAATGCATTTCTCAGAATGTATCCCGTCATTAAGCCACACATGAATGTATGACACCAGGTTGTAATCTTCCTCTTCTATGTATCTCATTTTGCTCCTTGTTCACAACCTGCATGAAAAGAAGAAAGGCAAATCATCTCTGAACCCACTTGGTCTCTAAAGTTTATTACAGTAAAAAGGGAGTCCTGAGAAGAATCCCTCTAGGTCACAGCCTAGAGGATCAGCAGAATCTCTAGCCCCCCATACCACAGGGGATAAGGAATACAAAATCACATGAGTTCATTGACTCCCCTGGCAGAATACCAGATGGGAGAGACAAAGAAGAAAATGACTTGCTTATCCTCAGCTTCTGGAGACAAAGTCAAGAGTAAAACATCAAATTTGTTGAGAAAGGTTAAAATTAGTTGTCTAATTTTCTGATTAATGACTATATTTTATTTTCCCATAGATGACCATATTATTATCTATATATGACCCATAAAATATAGAAATGACATTTGCTTTTCAGGCTAGTATGTTCTCATTAACATTTAGTGAAAGAAAAGTGTCAGAGTGTCCCTGAAATCCACAAATACTCTAAAAAGGAACTCTGGAGGAAAATTGTGTATCCTTTGAATACATTTACTGTTATATACCTCCTTAATCATCACCTTCTTACTCCTGATTTCTCTGAATCAATTTGATGCTTTAATTTTTACTTACCTGGAGACACTGTAACTTGGAATTAGAGTTTACAGTACAACCCATGATAGCATCTCTTTTGAGTTCTTACCAGATAGAGACAATTATGTAAATATTTCTGGTCTAGAGAAGCACCTCTGAACTCTGTTTAAATGTGAGTCATAAGCAACAGGTTCCACATTTATTCAGATGTTCCCAAATCCTGGAGTGTATTATACAGCAGTACTAAACCTGTTTTAAACTCTACCACTCTAGGAATCCTAAGATATCAGAAGACCAATGCCTGTAATGCATTCTGCATCTGCATAATACATCTGCACCCTGACAGAATGATCCTCAAAAGGTATATTTTGGGAGAGAAAGAATTAGGGGAACATTATTGTATTAAATTTTTCTCAAAGAGGATTAAGTTTCTGAAAATACTATGAAACTCTCAACATAGTAAAGTCTGACCTGTGACATGATCCTTTGGTATTTCCTATGTTTTTGCCCTTCACATTCAAAATCAATGCTTTGACAGTGTTCCTGCATATATCAGATCTCGGTCTTTATCTATAACCCTCATCCTTGGTTTATCTATACAAGTCCTGACTTGCAGGGAACATTGGCAGCAAAGAACTTAGAGAGAAGACTGTGATAACTGCAGGGAGAGAATGTCACTCAGCATGTCTTTTCTCATGTTCAGGACACACCCTATGTCCTCACAGAGAAAGGCAGCAAATGAGGAAGCTGACAATCCTGCAGCTTTTTATAAGACATGAAATCAATAGATTCTGATTCTTTAAAAAAAACATCAGTTTTTATTCTTAAAAGGGTTCAAATGACAACTTTTTAATTTTTATCTATAGTGAGTATAGGTGTTTTCTCCTAGTCTGTCGACATTTTTTTACACAGTTTATAATGATAGCCATCTGTTTCTTCACCTTTACTTTATGCTAGAAAAGCACAACTCACCATTCACCTGTGACATGTAGAAGAAAGGTTAGATCCACCTTGACCTAAGGTTAAGACTTTTTCTTTTTGTAACCTGCACAATATTGTGGTACTAGGCCACAGGAGATCATGAGATGTAGTCTGTGTCATCATGAAGCTTGCTTTTTTCTTACGAATTGTAAAACTGTCACAAGCTCTATGCCATTGACAGAGGACAAACAAAAATAAACCATATAGATTACTTATTATTGTACTTTGATGTAAGTATAAGGGTAATTCTTTTATCCTCAAAGAACAGCTTCCAGTTCTTATAATAGTTAACAGATTTAAGGGCCCATATACTGTGGTATGAAGAGTGACCAAGTTAGGCAGATACTGAAACTGCCTAGAGGAATCTCCAGTCTAAAGTTTATTTAGTAACTTTTGGTTGAAGTGTATAGTCCAAGTGTTATTGTCTACAGTGTCACCTGTATCTTTTATCCACTCACCATGTCATACTATAATTTTTAATTACTGAAAGAAAAAAATGCTGATTTTGTTTAATTAGTGGTAATTAAAAATACTAGCTTACTCTTCAATATTACTCATAGGCAATTATTTTTATGTAACTACTCAGATATTTCAACATCCTCTTGAATATTTCAAATTCTAAACCAGCTTCCTCTCTGATATGCTTAGAAGAAACCATAGCTTTAACTTTGTGTGCTTTCAAATATACTATGAATCATTCTGCCAAATTCCTGCCTTTCATGTGAATGATATATTTTATTTACACTCGTAGAATAAAAATCTATGCATGGCCATTATTAATCACTCACACCTTAAGAATGATCTTACCTTTTAGCTATTCATCAAGATCAGTATCCTTCCTGTTAGAAAGAGACACATCATAACTGATGTACAATCAAATTGTAGATAGGTCTGCAAGTACATGGCTATTACTGGAATAGATGTCTCTTCACTTGAGGATTATACACACGTGTACACACACACTCACAGATCTATGCTATATTCATTTTGTCAACTGTCTTCAAAATGCCAAAATGCTAAAACCATGTCAATGTTCAGATAATGCATCAGTATAATATTGAAGAGCAGTGTACCATTTCCAAAAGCTTCTCTTCACCTGAGGAAAGCCAATCAGACACTGGACAACTATATTGAAAAGAGGTTCAAAAACCATTGTGACTTTTTTGCCAAAATCAGGAGAGGAATAAATTGGCAAATAAATAAGTTCCCTATGTTTATGTACTAATTTGAAGAGAAGTCTATTTTATAATTGAATCATATCTCTACTAAAGTACAAGAACATCATTTTTTGCCTTTGATAATAACTATAATATATTTTTTGTTAGTGAATAAACCTTGAATGTATTCACAAAATGAATTTTTCAAATATCATTTTTTGTGGAAATTCTTTTATACCTCTAAAATATTGGATGGAAATTGGAAAGATGATGCTTTTTTAAACCCAGCTGCAGGGGGAAGGCAAAACAAAACATTCTTTGATTCACCCTTCTTTGTTAACTACTAATATGATTTTGTATAGAGATGAGAATTAGAAATTGACGAAAGTTTGGATAGCTTCTAAAAAGTATTAAAAATATACAAACTAAAGTGTAAAGTACTTCAGAGTAAGATTCTTATTACCAACATCTGTCTGCAAATACACATAACCTTAGAAATTTCACTAAATACATCATGAGAGAGACATTTAACTATACAGGTAGCACTTTAAAATTACAATATCAAGAAAAACATTGCAGTAAGGCTTTGTATCTTATTAGATACTAAAAACTCTCTTTTCAACAGAATGTTCACTCTCTGGGCATTAAGGAATTTCTTAATAGAAAAGAAAATAACCCATGGAGGAAAATGTAGCCAGTAGTAAAGCTGCTTATAATTTTTGATAGGCCCTAGAATAATATCATAGGAAGGCAAATGATTCTATACTCACTCTAAACTCTGTTTCTTAGAGTTTCTCGTTTATTAATTTTTCCTTGCTGGCCTTAAAAACTTCCACAGAGAAAGGCTGGGATATTGAGTCTGTTATGGATATCCCACTTACTGATTTCCCCCACTTCATAAAAGGCAAATCTACAAGACACAGGACTAATCCTAATTTAAACTTTTATAGCTAAACCCTAATGTAAAGAAAGACAGCCCTCTAGAAGAAGTTATGCAGGTAGCAGGGAAATATCACTTACTGCTAAGTATCTTAAACACAGAGTAGCAATATTACTTAAGTTATATTTAGTGACTGCTTACAAGGGCCTGAAGATGTGTGGCGTGCTGGTGGAAATAGAAACATGACAGTGCTGGGGTTTTTGTTGTTGTTGCTTTGTTTTTTTAAGGCTCTCACAAGCTAGTGTATGAGATTCATGTGAAAATAAAACCATTTTTATGTGACATGAGCCACAGAATAGATGAGAATATAATTCTCAGAAAAAATACTCTTCAGCATTCTCTTTGATGTACTTTAAATACATGTGGAAGAACTCTCCTACATATTTAAAAATATATATTTTCCTGAGAACCTACATAATTTTTGTGATCTTATGTATTTTGCTGTTTCAGAAAGAACACCCCATTTTTGCTCATATTGAACCAACAGTCTCATTCAATGAGGATATTACTCAAAGGCATGATGAATTGAAAGCAGCCACATTCATTATCTCCATGTCTCAGGAAGGCAAAGACAAAGGGATGCCCTTTAGGATCTAGATCACTTAAGCCTGTTACATCTCAACCATCAAACCTGCAGAAGATACACATAGATTAGTCAACAAGTAGATGATTAGAGATAAACCCTCTCATCTTGAGATAAATTTAATCCAGGCAGCATGTGCTCTTTGGTCAATTTATAAATACAGCATTCGAGAACAGCATTCTCAGAGATCCAGCAGTGCATATCCAGTATTGTAGCTAAAATATTCAAATAGACATAAAAATAACTCCCCAGAAAGTCACTGGCATTCATATTTCCGTTGGAGAATAATTGCAGAAATCAGCTTAAAAGTGAGCATGAGATGTCGAAACACCACCTCTCACCCCCACAGAAATGCTAATGATTAGTTTCATTATAGTCTTAAAGTGAAGGTTCCAAAACCTTCCCTTTCCCAGATTTATGGTGTCACAATTACTGGCCATGACCAGACTCTCTGGAAGGAAAGAGATTCCCTGGATACTGACAGGATCCAACCACATATCTCCTGGGGCAGCAAAATCTAGCCCTGAAAGTTTAATGTTTCTAATCCTGTTATTTTCTAATCCTATTACTATAATGTTGTGGTAAATTAAATATATTTCCTTCTTCATCTCTGCAATCTCAAACATTTCCTTCAATAATGACTTTTGGATGACCTACAAACAGTTTGGCTTCTTTAAATCTTAAAAAGAATATATAGAAAATCAAAGCCAAATCTGTTTATAGTGATATGCTGTGTTATGTCTCTTTATGATGCCACATGACAAAGCTGGTGATACAGTGACTACATGTCTACTCTATGATTTCTTTCCTTTTATTAACCCAACTTATTATTACATCAAAAATCATGGTTTCCACTGAAGACAGATTCAGCACACACATATTCACACTAATGTGTGTGTTTATATGTGTGCGAAATAGCTACACAATGAGTTATTGAGTTGTATATAGAAAAAAATGCTAGGCAACTGCAAATTACAAGAATATAATGCCATCAAGGGGTTTAATGGTGACATCATAAATCACAAGAGCAAGGTATAAATGGACTGTGCTTCCCCACAACTCTACGATGCCACTGGAGTTATGATTTTTAAAGTCGTATACTCCCTAACCACCATTCCCTTGTACATGGATAATATGTGTTATAATTTCCATCTTATCCAATTCTCTCTGCTTTTCTTCAGCAATTCAAACCTTTTTTTTCTTCTAAATCCAGGAAGAATCTGTTCCCCTCCCCACACTGTGCTATTAGAGCAACTATATTTAAATATAAAACAGGATTAGTCCAAGTTGAAATATAACAGTTCTAAAATTCTTGCCATTCTGGGCTAGGTGTCATCCTCATGCAATATGACAGACAGGTGACAACACACCCAAGAATTAAGAGATTTTCTCCTCTTGGATAACAGTGTGCTTTATGCACCCTATTCTCTGTTCCTCTGAGACTAAGAAATCTAATTACACAGAGTACCCCCATTATGACTGCAAACACAGAAATGCTCTTATAGTTTTGCTGTTAATTCACATCTGAAGTTCAGCAAATCCAAGTAAAATTCCAATTTATTTCTTATATCCTAAATGATTCCCCTTTCTCTCTGTGCTGTCTTACAGAGGAATACATTAACATAAAATAATAACTGGACCAAACTTTTGTCCAAATTTAAATATGTCCTAGCAAAAGCAACCCCACTCTAATTGCTTTTATGTGTCACTTTAAAGCTAGGAGACCCAACCTCCTGGCAGCTTTGCTTTGGGTCTTAATTAGCCACTTAACTGCAAATTGGTTGGCACCCTAGTCCTTTCATCAGTTATTACCCAAATAGCATCACCGACTTAGGATAAAGAAAAGAAAGATCCCACATGTAGCAGGTCTTTCCATCATTATTGCCCTTTAATACAAAGAGGGGGGTTCCCAACTCTAATTAAGGCTGCGTTTCTAATAGGCAATTGGCATCTTATTTAATTCGCTCTCAGTGAGGTGTCTTAAAGAACAACAATCAAAGTAATGTGTGTATGGTGCTAAAAAATTTACAAAATATTTTCATCTACTTTATTACTCTTACATAGTATCTGCTTTAGCCATATATTAATCAATATGGTTTTACTGGTTGCCAAGACTTAAGATGTAGATTTTCAGTCCTTATGTCATTTGCCTAGATATCCACTAATCTAGCTAATAAAATTAACCACGTTAACTTTCAGCATATAAACGCCAAATAAGTCTCCAGTATATAAAAGAGAGTTGACATGACCTCATTGCTTTTTATCACACTTCTGGAAATTAGGCAAACGGATACCACATGAGTAGCCTTTTTTTTTTTTTTTTTTGCAAAGGAAGCCTAAGTGTTTCTGGGCAAAAAAACAAAACAAAACAAAATAAAATACCTAATGCCTTCAAAGAAGACTAGTTAGTTATGAGAGAGAAGAAAAGAATGGAGAAAAAGCAAGGGATCCTTGATTCTGGGAATACAGAAATAAGCCAGGAAGAGACAGAGACTACATAGATCAAATGCAAAAATGTGCCAAAAGGGTGAGGATTCCAAAAGATTGTGATTTAGTTTGTCTAGTGTTTTAGCAGAATACTCTCTATTGATGCCTTGCATGTGTTATATATAGCATCTTGTTTCTGCTAGAAAACAAAACTATGGTGCCTTTTTAATCACCAACAGTGCAACGCTGTGAGATTTTTTTAAAACCTATTCTTTCAAACTGGTTCCCTTAATTTTTGCTATAAAAGTTTTTATAAATTTTACATGTGAGATTTTTTTTTTTCCTCTATTTTCTCATGTTTAGTCACTAGGAATTATATTTGGTCTTATTAACACAAACTTCCTCTGCCTTTTTGGAAATAAAGTTGAAACTTTGTACATTCCAAATTTCCTTTGCCCATCACACCTCCTGGAGCTAAGAGCCCAGTCCACAGGCTGACCAAAAGTAAGCCTCTTTTAGGCTGTGCATTTCTGAAAACTTGGAAGTAGTAAATTATGTTTATGAGATTCATTTCTAAACTTCACCAGAGCTTATAAAATATTAGTATTTACAATATCCCAGAACAACAAACACAGTGTGGAGGCAGCTGCTCATCAGAGATTGAACCACAATGATCTCAGCATTTGTCTGTTTATTATAGATTGTGTTTCCCTGGCTCACAGCTCAGTAAGGAAGACAGTCACATGCCATGCTCACCAATTCAGTCAAATTTGCCGCTCACTCTACCCTCAAAGCTTAATGCTTATATTTGGTAAGCCAGTTGCGTTTAAATTCATGTGTGAAGAATAGCAATGTGGAACTGAGATCAAATGAACCCAGGCCTTTGATTAAAGGGAAAATGAGAGGTGTTTTGAAGAGACTACAGATACTTTTCTTTTTATCTAATGTAGGCAGTATCTACAATTAAAGGAGCAGATGTACACTTACAGGAAAGATATGAAAGAAAAATAATTTTAGCTACCTAAAAACAAACTTGTTCTTGTGAAATATATGCTATTAACTCTGGCAACACTTGTCTTTTCCTCACATATAAGATTGTAAAGTACCCTGTTTTTAAGTATATTGTGCATTTGAATTTATCCAACAAGTTCTTTTCCCTAAATAAAACCATAATAATCTCCTGGAAAAATTTTGATAATTCAATCACTGTGAATTACTCAGCTAAAAAAGGATTTCATCTTTCCACATCAAAGGAATGAAGTGCTTTACTTAGTGCCTTTCACATAGTAGGTACTGCATAAAATATTTGAGTAAACAAAATAAAATAGAATAGTTAGATTAGAATACAATAGAATAGTTAGGTCTAATAAGGGAAGATTTCTAGCTAATGCTACATGGCTCTATCTTTAATGTCTAAAAAATATTATTTTAACTACTTCCAAAAAAAAAAATTTTATTTATTTTTATCTTTCATAATAATTCCATGGTTCAGCTGCTGGCCCACAAAGGATCTTGGATAAAGGAGTGTCCACCTGAATTATTGTACTGCCAAAAGTGTGATTAAAAAAACCACCAACAAAACCAAAACAAACAACAAATCATCTTGCTGTGTCTAAGTGTTCATTAGACCTTTCATGTGATAGATATTACCTTGAAATACAAAATGGAAAATCTCTTTCCCTCCCTCTAGACTGAGTTTATGCTGGCCCCAGAACACATTCCAAAGTCTAGTTTCTAATTTCCCTGTTGGTGAGTTCATTTGTGAGTGGCCACCAATTGCTGAGGTCAGCAAGTCAGGACTACAATGCCTTGATTCTCTTGGAAGTTGTAATTTTTTATATAAAAAGGGAGATTATTCAGGGTACTTTGTTCCCAGCAGATGTTTTTAAGCAAATGGTATGCTGACCACCCAGTGGAAGAGTCTGGGTTGGGTGGAAGTGGAAGAAACTATTTGATGTGTTTCAGAAGAAAAAAATGCAAGAATCTGGGGGAAAAGTCTTTCATGGCAGAAGGCCATGAAGTAAAAACTTGTCTTCAACAACTCTTCTCATTTTGTACTCTAGGTGATAAACCTACTAGCAACTTAGAAAATTAAGACAAAATAAAAGGCAGTACTGAGAGGTACTGGAGAGGAGCAGTATCACGAAAGTTATGTCAAGTTCACAGTATAAAGGAAATGGATGAATCTAAGCTCTTGGATATTGTAATTAGTTTTACATCCTGTTTTGAATGGGTGAAAATTCATTTAATAATTTAATATTGATTATAAACCTTGTATAAACTATTGTAATTTAAAAAAGTAAATTTATGCAACTGACTTGTATAAATAAACTGTCAAGTAGAATTACTCTTTCTAAATTTTAGAATAAGATATTGGAAGAATATTATGATTTCATAGCTTTGCTTTTATCATGATCAGTGGCTTTTCTTTAAATGACTAGAGTTTTGATTAATTCTTGACTAGAATGGTAAGCATAAGTTAATTTATCAAGATGTCATTAAAAGTAGAAATGGAACCATGTTTATACCATTACTTGATAAGACAAGGGCTCCCAAAAAGGCACGGGTGGTTCCATTTTCTGTGTGGCATTTGGGCGGGATTCTCCACTGGCCTTTGTCGCAATCTTTCATGGCAGCATATCCTAGGCAGTTTTCTCAGTCTGTTTTGATAACGATCTTCTTTGTGTTGACTAATGTTATTAACATATCAATGAATTTTTTAACAGACTTTTTGTGTCTTGAATGAATTGCAGCCAATGACTCTTCCTTGGGCTGGCCTTCCCCTTTAGTGAACCAGCCCATTTCAAAGTTCCAAATAAACTCTTTTGGATATTTGGAGCATTTTTCTGGGTCACTCCTCCCATGCTCCAAAACCAAACCAAAAAAATCTCCAAATCTTTAGGGTGACCTAACATTATTCACAATGAAAACTTCATGAAATTAGGAAAACAGAATTGTTCACTATTATGTTCCTATCACTTAGAAGAGTTCCTGGCAAATGATAATCATTAGAGT
This sequence comes from Solenodon paradoxus, assembly GCA_004363575.1. NCBI lineage: Eukaryota > Metazoa > Chordata > Mammalia > Eulipotyphla > Solenodontidae > Solenodon > Solenodon paradoxus. Next base: position 1,148,022 of record RJWH01000129.1, on the reverse strand, counting down.
AACTATTTGCTAAATTCATGCACTTAAATCACTAATTTCCCTGACTAAAGAGACACACTGTAAAATCCAAATAGACTAAAACAAATCACAAAAAAACAAGAATCTTAAGGTGGAACCCAAGAGCTTGAGCATTTTAGCAACTACTACATGTTGACACCATGTATTAGAAATCACAAATGAACCTACACACAGACATGGCACTCAAATTTTTTAAAAAAGCATTTTAATCTCTTTTAAAGAGGCACACTTAACCTGGTTATCTAAAATTCACATATCACTCTTTAACATCCATTTTCCTTATTCTATTTTACCTGTCAGACAATTGAATATATTTGAGTTTCCAATATCTGAATTATAGACAATTATAACTAGGTTTTGTCAGATTCTCAATTTTCATGAAAACTTCAATTTGATATTTATTTTTACCTTTATTATAGGAAATGAAGGGTTTTTTTGAGATTAAAAAGTAGAACAACCAAGAAGAAACTAGAACTAGATGTCCTTTTATTATTGCTTCAATGGAGAGAAGAATGTAGAAGACACAGGCAAAAGAAGACATTTATGTCTTAAGGACTAGGAACAGATCTGCCTGAAGATGCAGGAATCTCAGTAGTTATCTTAAAACTTAGTGTTGCTTTAAAAAGGTCACATTGAAAACTCTTTAGTGTACTAAATGCTTCAGTTTGCCAGTGTAGTAACAGACTCAACATTCCTTTGTGATTCAAGACAGTCTTTAAGGCTACTGGATGTGGTCTTTGCTTGTCTCTTCAGCCTCATTTCTTACCACTTCTCTGAACCTATACTCCAAATATGCAGTTATGGAATTATACCAAGAGTTTTCTTTCCTTTTGAATCTTTTCTCATATGGATAGTATGACTGAGAATATTTCTATCACCCTTTTTTCTTGGCTAATTACTCTCATAAATTCTGATAAGGAGTAACTTGTTATGCCTAAAAGGCGAAGGGGTCCAGTGTAGTCCACCTGCCACCAAGTAACTGGTTGTTACAGGAATGATGATCTACCACAGTCTCAGCTACTGGAAAACAAGAAGTGGTAGCAATCAGGTTAGTATTAGTGAAGAGTTCATGCATGGATTCCATCCCTTCCACCATGACCACTCTATTCATGGTTTCATTGCACAAGCACATTTAGGCACTAAGGTAGCAGAATAAGCAGACTAGCTGATAGGCACAAGACAAGTCATTCTGTTCATCCTATTATTGAGTGTTTACTCTGTGGTAGACATTTTTGTGGTGACGATTAACAAAAAACACAGAGATTGACAAGCTTTGTACTTATCCCAAATTCAGCTGCATATCTTTACTCAAAACTTTATCTCCTGTTCTCCGGCTTTGTTTGTCTGCTCATGGTCTAACAACCAAGGCATTTTCCGTTGTCCATGAGTTCAAGTATAACTATACTTCAGAGAACTTCCTTCCAAATTAGATGAATGACCAAGCGCATTGCACTTATGTCTGCCTGATGATAAGATTTCCTTTGACAATATCCTTTAGACAAATTCTAAGTGAAAACAATGGGTTAGTGGTCCTATTTTGCCTATCACCAAGATATATGAAAGACTCGACCCTTTTTTATTTTGTTGGAGGGACCCTCCAGGACCAAGAAGCCATAGTTAATTGAGGAAGAAGTGATGGCATAAGCATGAAATAAAATGCTCTCAGCCATGAAGTTGGTGAAAGTCCACTGAGAGCAGCCATGTGATGGGCACTGGGACACGAGACGGGTGAGGCAGAAACAGTGCATAAAAAGATGCCTGATACATATCCTCAGTATTTCCAAAGTGACTGACTCATAGGAAATACTAAAAATATTTGTGGTTTTTGTCATCAGAATCATGATGCCATCAGCACTGATGGAGAAAGTTAACTATTCTGAGAAGTTAAGGGAAATGAATCTTTAGAAACCTTTTAAATGGAGGGGGATGGATTAAAATGGTGTAATAAATGGGAAGAGAATATTTAAGGGGTATCTTTTAGGCAAAAACACTCGAGTTATAATAAAAATGAGCAAGAATGCCTGAGAAAATGAGGAATATGGGATAAAGACGAGGCAGGGAATTATGATAAGTTTTGAGGCACAGTGTTAACATCTGCATGCATTGGGATCCCCTGGAAGACCGGAGCAGTTAGGATGGTTAATTTTGTGTCACCTTAACTAGACTAAGCAAAACCCAGATAGCTAGTAAAACTGATGTGTCTGTGTTTCCAGAGGGGATTTGCATTTGAAAAAGTAGACTCAGTAAATGTGGGTGGGCATCATTCAATTGGTAAAAGGCTCAAATAGGACAAAAAGGCAGAGGAAAGTTGCATTTTCTCTTCTTGACCTGGAATATACATCTTCTCCTACCCTTAGTCATTGGAGCTTCTAGTTGTCAATCTTTTTGATTCTGAGACTTATCTCAGCACACATCCCTTCAGATTGGCCATTATGCCATCAGCTCCATTGGTTCTCAGGAAGGACCTTCCAACTTGAATTATATCACAACTTCTTTGGATCTCCTCTTATACACGTATTATTGGGCTTCTTGGTTTCCATAATCTTGTGAGCCAATATGTAAAACAAATTTCTTTGAATATGTTTATATATAGACACACTAGACACACACACACACACATACAGACACTATTGATTCTGTATCTCTCTAGTACCCTAGTATAGTACTGTAGAGAGTACTGACATTTTTAAGACTGCTAATTTGCAGAGTCTAATTTGCAGCAGTTCTTATGGTTTGTAAGTGTAAGTTGCTGCAGTAAGAACTGTGAACTTGAAATTGACTGACTGGTATTTTAATTCTGTCTTTGCCACCTAAAGCATTTCTTGCAAATGTGAGAGATAGCATAAGAGGTCTTTGAGTCTCTTTCAGACTCAACCATTATATAATTATGATTGCAAATTAGAATTGTAGGATTCTGTGACTGTTCAAGAGAGGATCCCCCAAGTCTGATAAAAGACAGTTTTGCTAGATGTGAAGGTGTGGGCAGTGCTATATAAAACACAAAATAAAATGGTTCAACGTGCATGTGATTAGATAGCTAAACGATCAGCTAGTCAAAGTATGAAGATGATCTTACAGGGTTGAAGGAATAACTATAAGAAATTACAGTTTAATATTGCCTAGAAAGGGATGTCAGTAAAGCATTCCATTGAACAGGAATGACAAGAAATAAATAATAGGTAGATTTTGCTGATATTTGAATGAAGATGTAATGCAAATATCAATATCTGGTAGATAAAGCTGTTTAAAATCGAAATCTAAGCATCTTAAATTGGAGTCAGATAAAGCTTTCTTTACAATGTATTGTAATGATATGTATCTGAAGGAAATTCTGAAAGAGTAGCTGAATGCTAAAATGTAAACTTTAATAACAGCATGAAAACCCTCCAGCCCTTTAGGGATTGAGGGAATTATAGTATGTGATTAAAGAGAGAAAGAACACTAAAGAGTAATAGCTAAGTTTTGCTCCCTGTTGAAATGACATAGAAATGTCATTGTTTCATACAGATATTTATATTAGTGACATATAATATGACATAGGAAAATTTTAGGCAGATTTTAATTCAATATTTTAGAATGCAAATAAAAATAATACAATAAGAATATTGTTTTTATTTCTTTCTGCAAAAGCTATTAGTTGATGCAGAATACATTTTAACTGTTCTTTCATGAAACTAACCTAATTGGTTTTTACCTCATTTCTACTGGAATGACTAGCTATCCTCTGACATTATCAGCCACTTCCTCTTCTTTTTTTAAAATATTTTGATATAATACTTTGTGAACACTATGATATTTGTGTATGAAGTCAGGCTTGACAGGATTAAATCAGAGTAGAATCCAAGCATAGTTTTCCTTCAAAAGATAAGTGTCAATGCTGGGATGCAGATGACTTCAGTATGCAAATATCTTTACTTTTATGGAGATAAAATGGATTACAGCATAAACTATTTCCACCTGAAAAATTTTCTTAATTAAAATATAGTCATGTTATCATTCAGTCCACCTTCTTTATACAGACTCTATTTTCTTCGTTTCACTATAAGAACCCTGAGATGCATTCTCTGTGATGAAGGTTAAGGTGGAGGATCCAGATATAATTCCATACTACAAAATTGTGGTTTTATCAGTTTAGATCAACTACCATACTCCTATTATCCATATGGGAAATTGGAAAGAAAGTGAAAAATATGACTTCCATTAGATATGCACAGTCTACTGAAATAGAATAGATTGACTATCAATTTGTTTATCATTCCTGACAAAGGAATGTGGCAATAATCCAACTGCATAAACATACACACACGCACACACACACACAATTGAATATTCCTAGATACTTACATCTGGATACATTGCCCTGTGGAAACATCTTTAAAAGTGATCTACTGTTTTTATCTGGCACTTTTCTTCCTACAGCTATGGCATATTGTAAATTGTCTCCAATAGTATTGTTACAGTGTTTAGTTATTTAATCTCATGCCAAACTGAAGGTTACTTTGACCCATATTAAATAAGGTAAAAAAATAGAAATGAAGACACTGGTGATAAACAGTGTTTAATTCCATTTTGGAGAAAGCAACCAACTCTTTCTGTAGGATAAAACTCAAAATGGTGAAAACTCACACAAATAATGCTGTATCATTCTTGGGTTAATAAAAACAATTTATATGCAGGGTAGTGAACAAGAGGAAAGTTATGGAAAACATTTCTCACCCAAGGACAGTATAGCAGATGTGCTAAGACTTATGGGAGCAATCAGAGGTGACCAAGTCTCTGTAGCGGGCCTTATTAAGTTAGACTGTGACCCAGCACCTTCAACTTATTAAGCTGTCGAGAACTTCAGTGATTAAAACCAAAGAAAGGTCAGATACAAACCTTTAGAATGTCCCTGCACTGATATTTTCTTATAGGCACTAGACCCTCATGGAGATACTTCTCTTGATGCATGGACTTTTAAAAATTAGATATTTGAACTAGATTTACTCAGATCTTGAGGAAAATGTTAGTAGATGATGCTTCCTCAGGATTTCTCATATTGGTTTCACAACTTGAACCAATATCTAAAGAGGTATCCTTTTAAGGTGGTTTTAACATGTTTATAGAATTAATACCAGATAAACAGTTTCAAGGAGATCTTAACAAAGATAACAGGGTCCTAAATGACAAGTAGAGTTGTAGCTATAGGTAGAGATATGTGGAATACATTTTTAAAACCTTGCAATTAATATATTTAAAAGTTATAATTAAGTTAGCACTTGTTGAAGATTTAATGCTACCCCAACTTGTATCCTTGGCTTTAAATGTTGTATGGGTTTAGATAGCTTTTTACTAATATTTATCTGTCTCTATATTATGATATATAGATATACCAAACTCTGAATGAGGTTTATCTAAATTAGATGTAACATGTATGTAAAAATATGTGGTATACATTTATTTAAGATGGTATTAAATGCTACTTTTCCTGTTGTCTTGAAATTTAAGCAGAAGTTTCAATTCAGTAAGTGCTCGAATCTTTTACCTACTATGCAAGGTGCTGCACTAACTCTGCAGCACTTGCTAAGACTATGAAACTGATTCTACAAGTTTTAGCCTCTGCTCCTCTCTAGATTACGAAAGTAAAGGATGGAAAGGATAGTTTACTCCTATAATTACCCCTTTCCCCTTGTATGGTATTTATTTTAGCTCTTATCTAGTGAAGAAGTTTGTCATCAAGAAAAGAATTTGAAGAGTTCTACAATTGCTTGGAATTTGAGGGCCATAGGACCTGACCATTGGCATCTGTAGGGAGAATTCTGAAAGCAGCACAGTTATGGAAAAGGGTCCATTAAAGGGTAAACTAAAACTCCTGGTGCAAAGAACCAATGGGAACCCTATGGAAGGGAGCCATCACTAAGTTTTCTTAAAGGAGATTCCATCATTTCATAGAACCTCTGTGGGGCGAAGGGGCCATGCAGAGGTTGAACTCCCACCAAGGGAGGGTTCCATGGAGGCTCACTGGTTTGAGAAATTCACAAACTCTTCATGAGAGGAAGGATCAGAAATGCTCATGTACATTCTTCTCTAGCCAAGATTTCAGTGGATTGGCAGGAAAATTAAATTTGCACAGAATTTGGAGCTAGGCAATTTTTTTGTTAACTGGACTTTTAATTATAATATGAAAATCTATTGGATCTGTCACGTTTTTATTGACTTTTTTTATATTGCTGACTGGAACATAAATAAGAACAGTCTTACTGGGGTAAGATGGTAACATTCATTAATAATTTCCCAGAATCTCTGATTCTCTGACCTTTTATCTTTCTATTAATTGACCTTCAGAAAATACTTGAAATTTAGACAATAGAGTATAGCATGCTATTTCTAATAATAAAACACAGAAATAATTTCCAAATAAGAGATGATTAAATATGTTATGTAATGACATTGTAATAGAGATATGTAATCATTTAAATTATTATTTTTGGAGATTAATATATAAATACATGCCTGGCATATACTGGAGAAAAAGAAAGATGCAATAAATAGAACTTTAATATAAATTTAAATATCTATGATTATAAAATATGTATGACAAAATTTGCATGACAAATGACAGAACAGAAATACATTAAAATGTCAACAAGAGTTATAATTGGTGGTTTTAATATTGATTGGTTATTTTATTGCATTTTTATACCACTGTAAAGTTTCCCAATTTAATTAAATTAATTTTGATCAATAACACTAATATCAGATCATGATAATGTTAATAAATAACATTAATAGTATAATTAGATGGCATATAATATAAAGCAATTTATTTTAGTGAGAAATTGAGTATCATTTTTCCTTATTACTACTTATGATAAGAGTAGTGACATAACAGCACATGCAAAATTTCAAAATCAGTATATTTTATTCCACAAATTTCAAATCATATTTTAAAACTAAACTTTGCTATGAACAGTGCAATTTCAGACAAAGTATTTCGCAGAAAAAATATGAAATTGCTATAGTTATTTTTGAACACTTTATTTTCTATTCAAATAATAAAATATTTTATCGATCTAATTTATATATTTTATATATAAGATTTTGCATATTAATATATATGAATCATATTCCTTTTCTTACAGATCTTATATTCAAACCTTTCTGATATGTTTAACATGTAAAATAATTTAGAGTTTTGGAAATTAGGTACTTGCACATGCAATATAGCTTGTGTATATGAAACAACCATATCAGTGACACTGTCTAGGTATGGAGACACAAATCTCAGATCACTTTCAATTCTCATATATTTCTCTTCTTTTTTGTTCTGTTGATCAAGTTGATCTGTCTTGTTTTCCCTTCTGCTTTTTGACCTTGATGAAATTCCTCACCATGGCTGTCTGTGTGGCCACCTAAAGGTGGTAGATGCAACCTGGAAGTTTGAGGAGTGAACACGGTGGGGTGAAACGATCAGTGAAAAAGGTAGATTGGAAGGAATCAGGCACATAAATCCTTTCTCTTAACTATGGACTCCTCAGAGACTTACCTCTTTTTACAAACCCTACAGACAAGTCCTGAGTGACAAGTAACAAAACGATAAGGCAATCTGCCTTCTCTTTGTGGCTTATTGTTAAGCAGACACCAGTGCAACAATACATCATAGCACATTTGTTCCATCTCCTCTGTCTCACTTCTCTTTTTCTTTTACCTTCATCACTAAGACCAGTACCTCTCAAAAATTGTGGGCACTCTAATTCTTGACTTAATATTCACTTTCTAGAAGACGTAATTCAGACACTTTCCACTTAGACTTCTCTTACCATATCATATGTAAATGTGGTATGGTCTGGATCATCAGCATTCTGGAGAGAAGTTTTGCTAATGACCCTGCCTTTGCTATTTTGGAAAACAAGGAAAAATCTATGGGTCTACAGAATAGGAGCTTATTTCTCCAGATTCTTATAATTGTGACAGAAAAGATTACTGTGTTACTCTGTCAAAGTCAGTTTTAGTACTGAAATTAGTGGTAATTACAAGAGTCTGTCAGGAAGAGAGTTACTTCAGTCCAGTATAGAGAAAAATTACTGCCTTTAAATTCTTTATGTTTAAGATTGTACAACTAGTCCAGATTGTATCAGAATTATGGTTTCCAAACCAGTGGATGTCTTATGTATCTTATCTGAGAGTCAGTGAAAACAAAAATCCTGTGTAATAAGAAGTGTATTTAATTTGGTTTCTTCTAGAAGGATCTACCTTTTGTTTGAAAATGTTGGCCTTCATCCAGCAGTTACAGATGAATTTGAGAAGACCAAGATGACTCAAATGTGACTACGTGGAGTGGAGTAAATGTGGCAAGAACTTTGCCTTTTATGCTGAATTCAGAAATGAGAAAGTATACTGAGATGAGATTTAGAAGGCTGTCAATAATTTGGTAGATGACACTGCCTATAAGATGTTAATGCACAAAAGGTATGTATTTTACTATTAATGTGTGACTTACCTAATTGAATCCACATTTATAACAATATACAAGTTCGTCAAAGGTCAATAATAATGAAAGGAATATGACATGATGATAAATTATTTTGAGTCTTTTTAGTGTTCAAGGATTACCCTTTGTTACCATTAAGAAGCTTAGAGTATATACATACTCTAGAGTATGCATTTACACACATACACATGTATATATAGATAAATATACACATACATATATCTATATATACATATATATTAATATCAGGAAATATATAAAACAACTGCTATCTGGGTTCTGTACTGAGGAAATACAACAGTTCAGAATTTAGTCATTATCCATGTTCATGGATCATAGTTTACTGTTTTTCTGAAGCAAGAATTTTAGCCTAAATCTTCAAAGCATACTTACAAAATGCTTGCATTCTAATCCATGAAAAATTAAATCAACTACCATAGTGTCCCTAAAAAAATGAAATAAAAAATGAAAGACAATGTAAAAGTAAACATGGTTCAAACTCAAACTAAATAGGAATATGTGAGAAATTTCTCCAGTGAAATAATTAGACTGCATATTTCAGACAACATTCCATTTTATAATATTTTCTCTGCAGTCTTAACAGATAAATTCTGCATTATTATTATCCTTTTTTATTCTCCCAAAGTGAAGTCGCCAGCCAGAAGAGAGAGGAGGAAGAAGCACTTTATTTATTTAGTTGTTCAACTTGGCTGTTTCCCGCTGGATCCAGGTTGTGGATCTGGCCCCTTGGGACGTATGTGACATAGCTCAAGTCACTTAACCACTAAGCTATCAGGGTGCACCATTTTTTTTTTTTTTAACAAGCTATTGGTAATTAAAAAATGAACTTTAATTGACTTTTAAAATTATAAAATTAATGAAATTTTCACTGTAAACTTTATGAAATATAAAGAAAATCACACTAAGGGAAATGAAATTTGCAATACCTGGTGAGGAATATTGGTAATTTTGGTCTGTTTTATCATATATATACATATATACATTTATATATTCACAGATATATATTTCCATATTAAGATAGTATTATATAAGCAATTGAATTCTATATTTGCCATCAGTTTTTCATGTTTCACCAAATATTTTAATGGTCTTTAAAAACACAATGTTTATCTATTTTATATTGTTACTTCATATGGTAATAGCATACCTTATTTAATCACTGGCCTGTTGGTAGGTTTTAGGTAGTTTTTTCATTTTTCTCTTAGCGGGAACTCCATTGAGGATCCAAATACATACTCTTTTCAATGTCTGTGTATTTCTCCTTATCCTTCCTAAGAAGTAGAATTATTAAAAGTCATGTACAATTAAAATTTCTTTGATTATATGTCACTGAATTACTTATAAAAACTGTAAGTCAAAATGCTATCCCATGTATTTTCAATTTATATTTTTGGCTATTAAATTTTAACTTTTTTATTTATTAGCAATTTGCATTTGTTAATTATAAACTTTTAATTTCTTTATTTTTCTGGAACAAGAGTTTATCTTATTTATTGGCTTATAAGAACACTTTACATATTAAGGATTCTTACTATGGCATGCCAGACATGAGTAAACATGAAAGGTAAAATAATTGCTTTCACAAGATTATTCTAGCATTTTAAGGCAGAAAATAAATAAGCAGGCAAGGAGACAAGACATTTATTTGTTTAAAAGATATTTATTTGCCTGACATTTCAGATAGTAATGGGGTTAACAGGATAGAGAAGGGTAATACCTTAGCTAATAAGATCAGAGCATGAAAAGTTTCTCTAGTTACTTAAATCTTTATTGTGTGTGTCTTTGTGTGTATGTGTGTGTATGTCTTCCTTTTATATTTTTACTGTTATGGATGAGTTCTCTCTTCATATTATATTTTCTACCTGACTATAGAAAGAAACTAAAATTTAAATATGCTTTCTATAATTTGAGCTATGCTGCCAATGTTAGCATCAGCGTGGTTCAATCAACATAGGATGCTACTCAAAATTTTCTAGGATTGAGCCTCCAGGGATCTTTCTCCTTGAAAAATTCAAGGAGAATTCAATGTAGAAGCATCAGAGTTAGAGAACTTGATAATGACAAGAAAGGCTTAGCCTTCCTAAAAGTATTTATATCTATTGGTAGTTAATGTCTTGAAAATATGCTGTGACCAGCTAGATAACAAACACTTTTAATCTACATAATGTTATGATGCAATGCTCCTTCAATAAAATTTTAAAAGAAAATTTATAATTTTAAAGTTTTTAGTTACTTTTATTGAAGCAGCATTGCATCATAACATTACATAAGTTAAGGTGTACATCATTGTAAATTAAAAGAATCTTTAAAAAGGTATTCATAGATTCTAAAAGCTCATCTCATGTTACCCAAGTTGTATTACAGTTTTTGTACTTATTTCTTTTCTTACAGATATTGTCTTAAAGAAGAAGAAGTTAATTCTTTGGGAATGGATAGTGTTGAGATAGACCAGGAAGCTGCTTTTTGAATTCACAAATTACCTGGGAGGATGTGATGTGTGTACGAAGTGGGGATGAGTGACTCTTACTGTGGGGACAATTCCTAGAATGTTCTGTCTTACTACCTTGCTGAATATCTACCTGTGTATTTCCATGGCACTAGTTTTTACAAAGGAGCCCTGAGACACACTTTTATCCAGGGAGAATGTTGAGTCAAGGAGAAATATTTTCCTAAGATTCTCTTAAAAGTTTGTCCTGTGTCTGGTATTTTTACTGTAAGCACCTTCACTGCAGGCATTTTAGTTGCATAACTAATTGATCATAAGGCAATTTTACTGTAAAAGAGAAAAGAATGGTACATAAAAGGGGGACATTCAAATGGACATAATGAAACATTGTTTTTTATGCGTGGATATTCATAACAATACTGTGCAAAGAGCTAATGTTCTTTGTGGCTTGTACCTCTCAACACTTGTCTTTTAGATCTTTCATTAGTTCGCACTACTACGCTGTTTTGTTTATTTACTTGTTTGTTTTTGGTAATCAAACTTGCAGGGGAGGGAGTAGAGGGGTGTGTGTGTGTGTGTGTGTGTGTGTGTAGTGTTCCAGGCTGGCAAGGGTGGAAGCGGGGTTGTTGGACATTGCTAGACCAGGACAGTCCCAATCAAACCATAGTGAATGCTAACCCTAAATATACTGGAAAATGATAATATCAGTTCAAAGAGTTGGTTTCTTATTTTGATTATGGAGAAATATAGCCAGTGGCAATTAGCTTAAATACATTACAATGAAGTCTACAGAAGGTGCTTAATTGAGTGACCATTAATAGAGAAAAGAAAACAAACTGCTAACCACTTACATCTTTTCTCTTTTATGGAAAATTTGCCTTACGGCCAATTAGTTATGCAGCAAAACAGCTTTCCTTGAAATTGCTTGTGGAGAAACCACCTAAAACTGGTCTGCCCACGATTTACAGGTAAAGTTTTAGAGCTATTTTTTTTTCTCTCTTGCATGCATTTGAAAAATTAACTTCAATGTTATATTAATATACTGTATTAACACTCTTTGATACAATTAATTCTTTTTCACTCAACTTAAAAACTTTGCTTTGCCTTTTGAGGTCAAGCTTACATATATTTTTTCACAGGCCAGGCTGAAAAAATGTTTAAGTATACAAATGGGAATATTTATAGTATGAATTTATTTTCTTTCTATGTACCAGTGATCTACCTTAAGGGTCGGGATAAATGCTTGTCTTCCAATAACCAGCCCCAAGCTTCACATTTCCCCCCTCCTGCAATGTACAAATCGCTTCCTCTGTATATCCCTATGTGGTTTCACACTTCGCTATCATTGCACTCTGTAGCATTATTTTAAAATATTTATCTGATTTTTTTCTGGATTGTAATTCCAAAAGAGGTAGGAAATTTGTCTTATTTTCTTTGTATCCTTGAACCTATGTACAGGGCAAGGAGTAAGGTAATTGTTTTTTGAATACACAGTAGCTCATGGAGTGATCAATATATATTGTTCTCATATTGTTTCTGAACTTGATCAACATCAGAATCTGCCAAATGCTTTAAAAAATATTTCAATTCTATATCAAGCTACTAAAATGCAAACAATTTTCTGTTAAAAAAATGAAATGGTTGTTTTCACTGTGTTCTCTTCATCTTACAGGGTAGATTCATGTTTGATTTAGTGAGTAAGTGTATTTAGACATTTATCTGGCAAACATGAATACATTCCTCTGAAACGATAGATCAGTGTACTGTTTGTAAGGTAATAATACAGCATGTGAAATTTACCCCACAGCTTCTAGCAGCATCTATTGCTAACACACATATAGCATTTACTATGTGCCAGTAGTTAACATTGTACTACTACTTGCCAGGCATGATTTAAGGGCTTTACATGTATTTATTTGCTTAATCTTTATGATATTACTATGTAGTTGGTATTATTCCCATTTTGCATATGAGAAAATAAGCAGGGAGAAGTTAACTAAAGTGCCCAAGTTATGTATCTGGTAAGTGGTAGAATCAGCATTAGAAACTAGGCCACCGGCATTCACAGTCTATGATCAGACCACCACATAGAAGAGTCTTCAAAGATTCCGTTATTTCAGCTCCCATTTAGACCCTAACCCCAAGGAAGAAAAATATACTAAATGATAAAGAAAGAACAGCGGAAAATGTAGCCTACTCTAAATTCAGTAACAGCAACATTAGGCGGAGAGAATTTTATTGATGGTAACAAACTCTTAGGTTATGAAATGTATGCTCATATCACAAGCAAAGGTTTTGAGATGAAAAAGTGGCACAGAGTGCCCAGTGCAGTCTGTAATGGGTAAACCTAATCCAAAATTTGAGAAAACAACACTGTAGGCCCTGAAGTGTTCTTTCATGTAGAAATGGGTTTTTCAGCCAAGGCTAATTAATCAGTTCTAGTTAAGAACTCCTGTCCACCTGGGTCTTCACTCCTCTTCACACCCCAAATCTCTTGAATCTTGGCTAAGAGAAAGGGGTACCTGAGGCTGCCAGCCCTTCCTTTGTGCCTCTTAGTTTGTCCCCTGCCATCTGTCTGATAACACTGCCACCACTCACCCAAAACCTACATCCTCCAGCTTTCAGCCAGCCTCACTAGCAGGGCCATTCTTTCAAGGTCCTTTCCTCTCTTGATTTAATCATGTTATTTAAAAAAGCAATATTTAAAAGCATTTTAATAAATTAGAACATAACAGTTATTCACATTGTCATAGCAATGATATAGAATGGAGCAAACTAAGAATTTGTTTCTAAAGGTGGTGGGGAGAAGCTACTTACCTACCAGTTGTGTTCATTAGAGATTTGCCTTCACTCAAAAATCACCTGCAAGAGCATTGTTAAATCTGCAAGGGATACATTCAATTAATACCAGACATTACTTAATAGAAATTGGTATCAGCTTGGAAAGAGCTAGTCTTTCTTGAGTGTTCATGTGTGTGATATGTTCCTTTCGCACATTTTTCAATCCTTCTGATCATACGCAAGTAGTTGTGATCATTCCTACTCATGGAAAAAATAAACAAACACAAAATACTTTGTAATATTTCTCCAAATTCTGAGAGTCAGTAGGTCACAGAGGTGGGATTTGATATAGCCCATTCTTACTCCACTTCTAACACACCCCCCCTCCCCCAACAATATTATGGTGCAAAGAAAGGGAGGAGTTTGGGGGTTAACTAAAAAGCAGCCAGGGATGGTGTTGGAGAGGGTAAGTTAGACTGGGAGATTCTGGGAAGTAAGGATAAAATAGAAATCTAAGAGTATCTGAATGTTGGCAAAGGCTGATAAATAATTTGATTCTAGGAATCTCAATGTTCTGTCCTTGGCAAAATTTCTGAAAGCTTGCTGTTTTCAGTAGACTGGAGTAAGAGACTGGAAAGGCATTCAAAGTGGTTACTGGTGTGAGGAAATCCCAGATTTGTTTGCCCTAATTAGGTTCATTAGAGTCCAAACTTTTCAACTTACATTCCAATTTTTAAATGTATTGTTTAAAGGTATTGCTAGTTGCCAGAGGAAAAATGGTGAAGCAAGTGCTGATAGAAAGAGAAAAGTGATTTTTCTAGATATTAGGGAGGTTAAATGCACAGGATTTAGCATCTATTTGAAGGCGAGGAAGTGAGATTTGCCACCTGAGAAGCGCAGGATTGTGAAACGGGATGATCCCAGAAGGTTGCTGGGTTCAATCCCTGGTGCTTGTTGGGTATCTTGTTGGAGATGGTCAGTAGGGAGTTTTGAAGTAAGAGAAAGCTTGTGATGTAGGCGGTGGCCAATAAATACATTTGCTCAGATGATAAATAAATCAGGGTTTGTTTATTTTTTTCCATAGAAAGATGGTAAGTTAAGTAAGGGGACCAAGGATAGAAATGTTGGAAAATTCTGCTTAAGGAACAAGATGAGGCGCTCCCTGGTAGTTGGTAGCCTGGTGGGTAAGTCTGCTGGCAGAGTCCACACACATCCCAAGGGCCCAGCTTCAAGACCTGGGGCTGGGGAGAGCAAACAAAATGAACAACTAAATAGAGTAAAGTGCTTCTTCCTCCTCTCCCTGCCTGCCTGCATTCCTGCCTGCACAGTTTCTTTAAAAAAAAAGGAAAAAGGAGCACAATGGAGAAGAATAGTCCAAAAAGAAGTCAGAAAAGTAGTGCTTTCAGTGAACAGCCTCATAGATGGCATCATTTATGTATCCCACTAATGTTTTTTTAATAATTAAAAAAATATAAGTACTAGTGATTTTTACAAGTACTCAGATGCCCTACCAAGATAACACATAAAGACTAAACTATGTGTAGGACACACAATAATGGGTGTGCCCAGGTGGCCTAGCAATCTAGGACACGCTAGGAGCTGTACCACATACATCCCAAGATCCAGGGTTCAAGACCCAGGGTCAGGGAGAACAACCAATGTGAACAGCTAAATAAAAATACATAAAGTACTTCCTCCTCCTCTACTCCTGACTGCCTGCCTATTCTTACTCATTCCTGCCTGTATGTTTCCTTTAAAAAATAAAAAGTACACAATAGTTTGTTTCTTCAGTTATCACTAGAGAAACTAGTTATTTGATAGTATAGATTCCATTTTCCTGATGTTAAAAAAATTCCCACATATTTTTTTTTTCTATCTAAATGGCAAAAGAGAAAAAGATCTGGCATTCTTATATCAATGTCACGCATTTCTAGTTCCTCTCCTGGAGATTTCCTCAATGTACTAGTTCAGAGCTGTGGCTGAGAGACTGACTGCTTCAGCTCTCACACATGTGGTCCACAATCAGTGCTTTCATCCTGGTCTCCCATCACCTCATGATGAGTCCCTGGCACTGCTGCGTTAGGAAGCAGGCTGTTATCCTCAGGTTGGCACTCAGTGCTTTCAGCAGCATTGCTTCTGGTGATGTGTTTGTTAGTGGGGGGAGCATTTGCTAATCCTGATGAAGTATCACCAAAATTAAGCTTCTGGAAAGTGAACTTGTTTGGATAATCTAAGGGTTGTGGAACCTCTGGGATTAGGTGCATAATAATGACAAAGTTTGGTTCCAGACCACCTGTCTGTGACAAAGGGCTGGGGAGTTGAGACATCCCTGAGATACTCTCTGCACAGGAAAGGAAGAAGAAAAGAAATACGCCTTTCCAGTGCAGATTTCCTTCTGATTCAATGACAGTTTTCCCTCAAGGGGCTCAGGCCTGGCAGGCTTTTTTTTTTGCAATGAGTGTTTTGCTTGTCTCGCTTCATCTCTAGATTAAAACTAACACCTTAACTAAGATGCAGGATTTATCATGAAGGTTTAAATAAGTGTAAAGTGATAAATTGGAGAAAACTGCCTACAATTTTCTAAAGCTTATGATTCTTCTAAAACTTCTAGATCAGTGGTTTCAAAAAAGAAATTCATCAGAATCGCTCAGGGAGCTTGTTAATGATGCAAATCTCTTATCTCTATAGAGATGCTAATTCAGTAGGTCTGATATAGTGCCTAGAAATCTGCATTTCAACATGTAAGCTGGTCAATTCTGTTACAAGTTTCTTAAGAGAAACATTTCATGAAACACTGGCATAAAGTGTTTGGAAACTTAGACTTTAATCTTTAGCCATCACCTGACCCTGTTGTAGCCAGACAATAAGATCTACATGAAAACTCTTTCCATGTATGGATTCTCATTCATACTTTTGTCTGTTAATGCAATCATCCTTTAGTTTCTATGCTGAATAGCTGGAGGCTTTGCATTTGCCCTCCAGATCTACTCTTTACCTCTTCAACCTGCCTGTGTCCCAGAGGTCAGCCTCTAAGGATTGTATCAGCTAGTGGACCTTGTCTTCAGAAGGTCACAGGAGAGTGAACTCAGGGCATTTATTTTATGTGCTGGCTTCCAGCAGAGTTCTATTTTGTCAGTGACCACATCCCTCTACTAACACCTGAAGTAGGAGACACCATAGCTGTAGTTCAGCTAAACTCTGGTAATAGCTTCGCTTATCTCTTCAAGCCTAGAAAATTAACGGCTCTGTAAAATTCCCTAATCCAGAGTGCTTCCTTATCCTTTGCTGATTTCATGTAATTCTGTCCACACCTTGCTGCCTAAGTGTCCTGTAGTTAAACTCTTTTGAGCTATTCCTTTTGAGTGTGACATGCTTTTCCTGAAGAGACCCTGACTAACACATTAAATAGTTTTGTACCGGCTTCTGAACAGGTCTTAGAGAATAAAACAGGGCAATAAATAATTTTGGATTAAGGTAGGTACTATTATAGAAACATGTATGGAGTGAAAACAGAGTATAATGAAGGGGAAAAAGGAAACTGTCTTGATAATTGGTAACACTGTTTTAAACGCGGTAACATTGGGGTGGGACCCTGAGTGTTGTTTAGGAAATCTTCAGGTAGAAAAGCAGAGGAGAAACATTCTACAGACAGTTCCCCTGAACACTCATTGTTGTCACCGTACCCAAAGTCTCTCTCAGATCTTACAAGGGTTAATGCTACTATTGCCATGCATTCTTTTTACTCTCCTCCAATCTATTTCCTCCACAACAGTGGAATGATCTTTATAAATGAACAGAGAATGATGTCAATGCAAATGTATTTAGAAATAAAAGAAAAATATTTTTAAGATTTTATAAAGTTTAGAATGTATAGGTGGTAGTGGTAGTAGTGGCAGAAAATAATAACACACATACTCTAAGAATTTACACATTTCAAAGTCATGGAAGACTTTACAAGAAAGGAGTGGCATGTTCAAATCTTCAAAACTGTAGAAGCGATCTGAAAAATAAACTATTGGAATAAGAGACGAGAGGAAAGAAACTTTTATTTGGGGCATCTTACTAATTCTCACTGATCTTATAGATGTTATTCTATTATCCATTGGAATAATTCTTGAAACTAATCCCTTTTCTACAACATTATCTTCTAATGAAGACTATGAAATTCTCTAATGGCCATTCACACCTAAGATTTTACAATTGCATAGGTCTGTTGTCCTGAGATAATATAAAATTCAAATTGCTTTAATGTTCTAACACAGAGAAAAATTTATCAAAGAGAATTTTCTCAGCAATCTCATAATTATAACTTAAATTTAATTTTTTGAAATTTTCCTTGACTTCCTCCTTATCTATATATTATTAAACTAAATTATTTCATTTTTCTAATAAATTCTGGATATAGATATTAAGGACATATCGTGATCATGAAAATCTAGGTGATAACATTCTGATGAAAGGACCTGAATATAAAATTTTAAGTATAAGTTATTTCTTAGTACATTTGGTTATTTATTTAAATGCTAAATAGGATAAATTTCTTATAAATTTACTTTCAATAAAATGGAAAATAATACCATATTCACTGTCAAGAGATACCTTTAAATGAATTTCATTTTATATGGCTAAAAGCTCAAATGCAAAGAGACGTAAAGCAAAATTTAATTGGTCCCATCTTTGTGCTATAAAATATTTTGAAAATCTCATGTGAAATTTCAGCCATGAATCACCTAATAGTGATTAGGTGAATGATAGAACTCCTATATGATATTATTCTCAATGAACTATACCACATAGCCTAGGTGTATAAGAGGCTATAATTTCTAGATTTGTGTAATTATACTTTCTGGTGTTCAGAGGACAAATGGCATGTTTCTCAAAAAGTATCCTCATCATTAAGTGATACATGAATGTATTTCATTATTTTTATGTGTATGTGTTTATTGATACATAACTTGATGTATATAATCTCATATTTATGATAGACACTTATAAAGTTTTCATACATGTGTATCGCTCCTAAAACCATCATTATTATCAAAATGATGAGTATATCCATCATCTCTTAGAGTTTCCTCATGCCTCTTGCTTATCTCATCCTTGCAGCTACCATGTCACTCCCAGAAAACCACTGGTCTGTTTTCTGCCACTATAATCTGTATTTTTAACTTTAATTAGAACTAAGCAATGTTTGTATCTGCCTTTTTTATTTTTAGCATGGCTCTTTCGAGATTCGCTCATGTCTTTGTGTGGAGATATAGTTCATCCCTGTTTAATGGTGAGTAGTATTCTTGATTGATATACAAGATTTTCTTATCCTTTCACATGGTGATATTTGGGTTGTTCCATTTTTGGTTATCAGAAATAAAACTTCTATGAACATTTGTATGCAAGTCTTTTTGTGGACATATACTTTCATTTTTTCAGGTAAATCCCTAGGAGTGGAATGGCTAGATTATATGTGTGTATATACATACATACATACATATACATGCACACACACACACACACACACACACACACACATATATACTTTTTATTATATCATCACGTTGTCTTCCAAACTAATTGTACCATTTAAATTCCCAGCATCAGTATATGAAAATTCCAGTTCCTACATAATGTTCACAACATTTATTTGATGCCATCAATTCTCTTCCTCTTCTATGGGGACTCTAGTTATTTGGTAATGAAGTTAACCCATAACTTACTGATGCATTGTATAATTAACAATTGTTTTATATATGTATCAGTATGATTCAGATCCTTTTTGTGTCTTTGTATCTTTACTTAACTTTTTGAACATGTGTTAGAATGAACTGTCTTGAACTATCTTGCCTACTAATTTTAACATCAGTGTAAGATCTGACTGATTTTTCTTTCTTTCTATAGGTCTTTTATTTTTTTTTCCTTAGAATGACTGTATTTTTTTTTATTATTAGATATCAGACATTCTTAATATTACCTTATTGAGTGCTGGATATTTTTGTATTCCTATAAATATCATGCCTTGTTTTGTGGTGTAGTTAAGTTACTTTGAAGCAGTTTGATTCTCAGGTCTTTAAGATTTATTACCCCCAATAATGCTAATTTAAGAAGCTGTGCTCCTGAGGCACAATCCTCCCAATTATCCTCTCCAATGTCCCATGAATTTTGGGCTAGTCCCTTGGGAGTGATGGACGTTGTTAACGCCCCTCCTCTTGGATGTCTCTTTCTGTGGCCTCATGTAATTTCCTCAGAGCTTGGATTGCTCACTACCCAAGTGAATTCTCAAGGCAAACCCTCTGCAGATCTCCAGGACTTTCTCTTTCTTCAGTTCTCTCTTTTCTGGTACTCTGTTCTGTGAACTGTAGCTGCTTTCATCTCTAGGGACTCTCAGCTCCATTTCTTCAACTCAGGTAACCTGCTGGGCCTCCCTGGATTCCTCATGCTGGCACCACAAGCCAGAAACTCTCTCAGGGGCCTATGCTTTCCTCCCTTTGTTTCTTATTCTACTTAGGGAATCACTGTCCTGGTAGAGTAAATCTGGCTATTTGACTCTATCTTAGTCTATAGATGAAGTTTATGATGGCTTCATCTCTTTATTTATGTATGTTGGTTTTCTAGGAAAATTAACTTACTTGTTAGGAAAAGGAATTTTATTGTGAGGAGTATATATGACTCCAGGCATAATTTTAAAATATGTTAGAGATAATAAAATAATGATTTTTCTAACTAACTACCTTAATGAATATTTAAGATATATTGTCTGAAATAGTCTATTTTTTATTTAATTCTGCAAAAATATAAGTAAATATATTTAAGAACTATCTATATTATAATCACATTTATGACTTGTTGAACTTAAGTATAAAGCATTTATTATTAGAATACACACCTGGCCTTGATACTGCTACGTTTTTGAACATGATAAAGAGATTCACCATTTACCACTCTGAAAGAGCCATCTGTATTGCTTGACATGCCAATAGAACCATGTCCATAAAGACAGGCTCTTAAGGACATCAAAGAGTCCAGACAGGCATAATGCACTAGTCCATGTGAGGTACTTTATGTCTCTGAGACCATATGAATAAATTTTATAAATGGCATCTTGTTAAGGTCCTCATTACTTTGGTGTGGTTAATATACTTCTTGTGAATCACTCTTACTATCCATCATTATTAACTGCCATGATTCAAATTCTGGCCCTGCTGCTTACTAGTTGTGTGATTCCAGGCAGGTGACTTAGCATCTCTTTGACTCATATGCTCATCTATAACATAGAGTTAATGATAGTTGTTCTTAGAAGAGTGCCACACAAATAATAAATATTATACATACTGGTGTTAAAATAAATAATAAATGAATGCAATTGGTACTGAATAAGGCTTTCTAGATGAGGCTTGGTGGGTTTGCTGGTATTCAAAGGCAGGGGGTACTCCTGTTTGCTTCTAAGAAGTCTAGGGTGGTGTTGTAGAAGTTCCCTAAACCATTGTCATACAGCAGTGAGTTATGTCTTAGAAACTAGAGCTCAAGACAACAAGAGGCAACTATCAAGTTTTTTGCAGCCCTGAGAAGCATGAGAGAACATTCTATAATTATTTTGTTCCTAAGTAGTTCAGAGAAGTGGCTAAAAAATTGGTTGTAATAAGAGGGACACAGTACATGTGTGATGGACTATGTGGCCATGGAAGAACTTCAGGACTAAGCAGTGGATTAAGCAGTGATGAAAATCAAATCTAAAACCCAGACTGGCTAAGCATCTCTCTGATACTAGACCTGAGTCAAGTACCTTAAACTCTTGTCATGAAAGCACATAGGCCACCACACTAAGGAGGAAAAGTAAAAGAAGAAAACATCTAGGGAAAGTAGACTATTTACTCCTAAAAAACTATTTACTCCTAAAGTATGTTTGATTAATCAGAAATTTGACTGATTTTCCTGAATGTAATTTTCCATCTTCATTTTCGTAGAAATGGATAGACTGTTTTCACTCTCAGGCAGGAATATGGTTGTAAAGAAGAAAATGAGTTCAGTTGTGACAAAATAAAGTTGGAATTTTGAAACTTTGAATTTCTTGACTATGAAATTTATACTCATAATTTTTAGCTGTAATTATAGGTACATATAATATATGACACTGTAAGTTTTGTGGTTCTGGAAGTGCAGGCAGGAGACATAAAGTCTAGTCATGATTTTACTTGTAATTGTGATAATGAGCAATCCTTTAACCTAAGGGCTTGTTTTTTGTTTTTTCCTTTGTAAATGTATATTATAACACCTGCCCAGCATTCCTCAGTTTTCTCATAAGTATCAAGTGAGATTATGTATGTAAAAGCACTCTGAGAAACTATAAAACATAATGTGATCACATGAAATTATTATGGATTAGAACCTGAGTAGTAATGAGCTTCAGAAAGTATCATGGAATGTAGATGTGTATCAGAATGGTCCCCCTCAAATGGAGCTATGGAACTAGATATATAGTGACAGAAGTCAATATTCTGAGTTTTGAGGGAATATATTACAGTCTTCAGAGGCAAAATGACCTGAAAAAGAATTCAAGAATTCTTAGCTCAGTTACTTACTATAGGCATATTTGAGGATATTATGAATTTAGTTTCTGACCACCACAATAAAGTGAATATCACAATAAATCAAGTCACATGAATTTTTTCCCCAGTGCTACAATTTATATTTATAACACACTTTGTCTAGTAAGTATAGAATAGCATTGGGTCTTTCAAAAATGAATGTGGTGCACCTTAGTGGAGTAGCGGTAGGTGAATCGCCTCTGAAGAAGCAAACCACATACCCCTTGCTTCACATCAGGGGGTGGGGGGAGGGCGTGGTGCGAAGGATACCCATTGTGAACAACTAAATAAAAATATAATGAAAAATGCTTCCTCCTTTCTCTTCCTGCCTGCCTCCCTGCTGGCCTTCATTCTGCCTGCATCTTTCCTTTAAAAATAATTAAGTAAATAAAAATTTTAAAGAAGAATGTGCATACCTTTATTAAAATACTAATAATTATTTCAATGAATCATACTCTTTTTGCTTGAGAAGGATCTTGACTCACTGTTGATGGTTTGTTCATCAGATAGTGCTTACTAGAGTTTAAGTTTACTGGAGCAATTTCTTAAAATAAGAAAATAAATTTTGTTGCCTTTCTTTTTCTAAGTCTTTTTCCATAGGATGCAATGCTATTTGATAACATTTTACTCACAATAGAATTTTTCAGAATTGGAATCAATCATCTCAATTTCAGTTGTTGCTTTATCAAATAAGTTTATGTTATTATTCTAAAGCCCTGTCACTTTAACCATGGTCATGTCATCTTCACCAGGAGTAGTCTCTATCTCAAGAAACCACTTTCTTTGTTCACTCATAAAAAATGACTCCACATCTGTTCAATTTTTATCGTGAGATTGCAACATTTCTGTCACATCTTCCGGTTACATTTCTAATTCTCATTCCCTTGCTATTTCAGTATATCTGTTGTGATTTCCTCCACTGAAGTCTTGAAACCCTCAATGTCATCCCTGTGGGTTGGAATTAACTTCTTCCAAAATTCTGTTAATGTTAATATTTTGAAAGTTCATAAGTCATGAATGATCTTAGTGGTATATGGAAGAATGAATTCATTCAGAAAGATCTTTCATTTATTTTGCTCAGATACAGCAGAAGACTCACTATCTATGGCAGCTATAGCCTTAAAAATGTATTTCCTAAAAAATAAGAATTAAAAGTCAAAATTATTCCTTGAACCATGGGCTGCAGAGTATTATATTAGCTGGCATTAAAAACAGCATTAATTTCCTTGTACATCTTCATCAGAGTCTCAGATAATCAGGTGCGTGTGTGAGCAGCAATACTTTGAAAGGAATCATGTTTTAAGAGGGGTCTTTTCTTTTCCTGAGCAGTTTATCTCAGCAGTAGGCTTAAAAATTCAGTAAGCCATATTGTAAACATATGTGGTATTTTTCAGACTTTGTTGTTCTATTTATGGAGCACGGGCAGGGTAGTTTTTAGCATCATTCTTAAAGGCCCTAGGATTTTTGAAATGGTAAATGAACACTGCCTTCAACCTAATGTCATGAGTTGTAGTAACACCAAACCAGAGAATCAGCCTGTCTTTTGAATCTTCAAATGTAGTCATCGACTTCTCTCTGACGATCAGAGTCCTAGGTAGCATCTTCTTCCAAGAGAATGCTGTTTTTACACTGAAAATCTGTGGTGTAGCCATTTTCATCAATGATCTTTGTTAAATCTTCTGAATAACCTGCTACAAATTCTATATCAGCACTTGCTGCTTCACCTTTGTGCTTTCATTAGAGGCTACTTCTTTCCTTAAATTTCATGATTCAATTTTAGCTAGCTTCAAACTTAGATTCTGTGGGTTCCTCACCGCTCTAGTTTGCATAGAATTGAAGACCTTTCTCTGTATAAGGCTTTGGTTTAAGGTAATGTGCCTTGTTTGATCTTCTAATCAGACCTTTCAACCTTTCAGTCTTCATATCAGCCTCAAGTCTGTTAGGCTTTTTTTTTTTTTTTTCTTTTTAATCATTCATGTGTTCACTGGAGTAGCACTTTTTTTTTCTTTCAAGAAATTTTCGCTTGCATTAACAATTGGTTAGCTGGCCCAAGAGGTCTAGCTTTCTGTTATCTTAGTTTTAAATGTGACTTCCTCACTAAGCTTAATCCTTTACAGTTTTTAATTCAAAGTGAGAGACCTATGACACTTAGAGATCACTGTGAGTTATTAATAAAACTAGTTTCAATATTATTGTTTCTCAGAGAATAGAAAGGACCCAGGAATGGGAGAGAGAAGGAGAAAGACTGGTTGATGGAGCAGTCCCACACATTTATGACATATATTGGTTGGGTGGGTATGATTCAGTCACTCCAAAACTGTTAGAATAGTAACAGCCCTGTTATCACGATAACCACAACATGTATAATAATGATGAAAAAAGTTTGAAATAGTGCAAGAATTATCAAAAAGCACATGAATTTTGGAAGAATATTGTCGATAAACATGCTTGAGGCAGGACTGCCACAACCTTAAAATTGCAAAAATGAAACAAAATGCAATGTCTACAAAGGACAAAACAAGGTATGCTGGTATTGTTATGGAATGAATAAGCCATCTGATGCTTTTGAGTCTCAGTTTTCTCATCTGCAAAATGAGTTTGTGGTGAGGAATGGAAATAGTGTGTTAAGAGACTTGGACATAGTAGGCCCTCGCCCGTAAATGATAGTAACTTACATTTATTTTAAGAGACTGGGGATTAGTTTGCCTTAACACAGGGTGGCAGATAGGAATAGATGAATGTGAGAAAAGTTATATAAATATGAGCAGAGGTAAATTATATATAAAGAATTGTGATATTTATTGAAAAAACACTGTATGTAATCTATGCAGCTGCCTTTTGCAGACAGGGAAAGTGTTAGGAATCATTGAAGGGAAAGGAGATTGAGATAGTGACTCTCCATATACCTTGGGATTTGCAAAAGGGAAGTTTGGAATAATCTTAAAATTGACTGTAAATATAAAGATTACATATATTTCATGATGACATCACATGGGTTGGTTCACGGAGGCATCTGTGGCACCAAGCTCAGTATCTGAACTGCATATACATCTTTCCTTTTCCTTTTAATATGACAATCTAGTGAGACAACTTTTTAAAGTATTTGAAAATACTTTTTAAAACACCAGAGTGATTCTACACATTGGAAAGAGATGACAATTTTGGAGTTAATTACTGTGAAGCAAAAGACACGATGCTGATGGAGGGCAAGCTAAAAGTGTAGACAGAGTAGAAATCAAAGCACTGATAAAAATAACAATGGTAATATTTTTTTAAAGCAATAAGTGGAGTGCTTACTTAAAGAGAAGATTATGAACTCTCCTTCTTTAGTTAGTCTGTTCATTAAAGGTGCTGTGCTAATTTATTGAGATGAACCACTGTAGAGAAGGGCGCAAAAGCTCAAGGGTGGTGGAGGGGGCAGGCGGTGACCATGATTCTGGAAGCATCTAATTAAAGATTATTTTGGCACCTTGTTCAAAAAAATTCAGTTATGAGAAACTTGGAGCAGAGAAAAAGCAAAAGGAAGGGAGTCATGTCTAGCCCCAAGGTTAGCAGGAGAAATTTTGTTCCTCTTAGGGAGACTGAGTTTGGGGTAGCAAATTGGTTAAAATAGGGGCCATCTAGCTATCTGTGTCTATCATCTTCACAATTTTCTATTTACTTTCATATGAATTAGGTTTTTCAATCTCAGAACAATCTTGAACAATTAGGTATATGTCATCAACCTCAATCTGCAGATTAAAAATAAAAAGTTCAAATAGAGCAAATGACTTGTTCAAGGATTTCCCATAAATAATGATTTAGGGCTGGACTTCTGATAAACAATAGAATCTTTCTGTACCACACATGAATACTGAACATCTTTACTCAGATACAAAGCACCATTTTATGTGCTAGTATTACTCAACACCTGTAGACAAAAACCAAAACAGGAGGTAAAATCCAGATACTGTGACTAGATCTCTGATTTTGGTGTATATCCAGGTTTTAGATCTATTATTTCTATTTTAATGTAAGTCTTTTGTGATGAGATTTACCTGCTTGGTTCTCAACTTCCATATAATGGGATTTCCTTAGGCCTTAAGAAATGATTTTATGAACAGTTTTAGTTCTCACCATCTCTTCCTCTTTTAAGCAGAAAATGGAGCTGTTTGTTTTGGCATTTCAAATCAAGAGTTTCTTAATTAAGCAGAAAGGTTTCTGCATTAGTGAAGCATATTCTTGGCACAGGTCTGTGGGAGCAAACACAGCATATCAATAGGTCAAGAATATTTTCCAATCCTGCAATGTTAAGCTTATTTATTTGGGGCATTAGAGAAATTTCTTCTTTCCAAATTTCATTTATAAGATAAATTTAAAATGGGGCGCATTATTATATTCAGGGAGGGCATAGCATATTTTAAGGTCATTTTGCCCTTGTTTCAAGGAAAAGTTTCAGGGAACAAAACATATTTTATCAGTAAATTCCATTGATGTATACATTTACACCGACGTTCTGATAGTCAAAGATCTCAAACTAGTTTTTTTTGTATTATAGACTCAATATTTTTTTCCTTAGTCTTTTTATTTTTTACTTTTGTTCCTGAATGATCAGATTAGCTATCTAAAATATATAGATACTATCAGAATGGGCAAGAAACATTAGGGTTTTTACTGCTATGCGTGCTTAATCAGTAGTTATTACTTGTTCAGAAAATTACAAGAAAGGAATGATATCCAATTTCAGAGATACATTATTAGAGATGTAGGATCCTATAAAATTCTAGTTAAGTGTTTACCATTAATTTGTACACTTTAGACTAGATCTGACTAGCTTGTGGTTGATGCCATTTGTCTAGGAGGGAGGGTCATTCTCCTTTTCATTTATGTTCCATTTCATTTAGTATGCATGGTGGGCATGGTGCCACTCTGACTTTCAACCCAAATGGAGAGAGCACACAAGTTGACTGGGAACCTCTAGGGAAAATCAAGCTTTAATGACAATTTGAGTGTAAAATCTGGTCTCTGGAAGAAAGGTCACCACATCTGCATAGCCCCTGGAGTCAGGCATAGAGCCCTGTCTGCCTTCAAATAAAGAAGCATTTTCCTGTGTCTTAAAACTGCTTTAGTTTGAGGTACAAGGAGCACATGACAGAATCAGGGGAACTGAGTGATGTTTGTGCATGTTTGACTGCACTCTGCATCCTAAGAGAAGACTTTGGAGAAACCCAATCAATACTACAAGCATGTCCTGGACAGCAGCAATGCTGTTTTCATTCTGTTACAATAATGAATTGAAGTCTCCCAACAGCAGGTATAATAAGCACTACTCAACCCTTGATATTCAATCACCTTTAACTGGTTATATCTATCTAAAATTCACTGTTAACTGTGGTTTTATAATACCCCATTGGCAACCTTTTATGGCTCTCTCTGCACAAAAATGCAAAAACATCAAAAATGCCTCTCAGTGCCATATACTCAGGGCTTCCCTATATTTGCTAAAATGTTTTCCATTTTTTATTTAAAGTCCAGTGGAAGGCATTCAGACATTGTGCACAAAATGAAGTGGTTTTGCCTTCAGTTTGAAATTATTTTTGCCATTACTGTTAGCCTAGAGTTCATATCTTCATCGTTTCTGGTTGTGAAGTGATTTCGTGTTATCTAGATCCCCTAAAGCAAGCTAATCTTTTACAAATAAAAATGAAAAGAAACCAATTCTTTTTTTCACAAAGCACACTTGCTTTGTTGGTAGCTGATTACTTTTTATTTATTTGAAGCATTTTTTTTTGCAATAGAATGAGAACAACACAGTTTGTGCCCAGTAGAAATAAGCACGTGTTTCTACTTTATTAAAGGAAATGAGATAAAAAAAAAAATTAGGTGTATGAGAAATTCTGGTAAAAATATACATTCTGGAGAGAACCCTGGTCTAGAATTCATAGTCTGAGTATGAATAACTATATCTGAACATATTCTGCTACTCTTTAATTTCTTCAATTTAATTTTAAATACCAAGAATCTACTGTTTTAGAGCTAATTCAACATTCAAAAATATCTGGCCAATGTAAGCTATGTCATAAAGTCCTATCAAATTGTATTATTAGATTTTAAAGTTTCTATTTGATCAATTCAGAATACTTTACATAAATAGGATAAATTTGACCAAAATCACATCTTAGGTGAGCCAGTGACCTATATAAATACCTTTAGTTTACTAACATAGTTTATAACCATTTTACTTTTATTTCCAATTTGATTCATAAACTTTGTGAGATTGTTTCAGTAGATTATTTGTGTTTTTCTATGAAAAATACAAAACAAAGCAAAAATAGCAGAAATCCAAATAGTTATCATAAAGAACAAATAGGCTTAAATTTTAGCTTATTATGCTCAAATACCAACCGTGTAACCTATTTTGATCTAAATCTCAGTAATAATGGAAGTCATTCTGACATAATTTGTACATTTTAATAATCCTGAAAATACTAAAATATGGATAGTTTAGTATATAATAACATTCTATATGTATGTATATAAGGTTTTATGGATAAGGTTTAAAGTAATAGCTTTAAGGTTTTATATATCTTGTATACTGAATAGGCAAACTTCACTTCCAAATAAAAAGTTAAAAGTTTCCATCAAAGCAAAGGTGGTAATATTAAACTTAGCTTTTACAATGAAAAAATAGTGTCAAATTCAATTTCCCTTTCTACTACCAAGTAATTCTGAAATGTTTTGAAGTAGCACCAGGCTGCAAAGTGATGCAATCTGCAAAATATCACCAATATTTTCAAACATGTGGTAATGATTTTCCTCACACTTAAAAGTGGACTCAATTTTAACAATAAGCACAATTGATATAGAAAAAAGTATTAACTTGGACAGGTTTGCTAGTCATTTTTTATTATGCTTAATGAAAGATCACTAACTTCTTCTAATACTTCAAAAGATCACCACATTTTGCAGAAAGGTGGTGCAGTAATCACTATAAATCCTTATCGCCTCAGTAAAGAGTGGAGACACTAGACTAATACATTAATGAATTAAGTTACCTATATTTAAGGTACTTATAATTTCAACAATTACTAAATCCAAAATTGTAGGAATCATATAGTATACTTTATGAGACATATTATTAAAAATAGTTTTCTCATAATGTCTAGAATATGAAGTATATATTTCAGTCTACAGAAAATAAACTCAAAATTAGGAACATGCATAGTATTGATAAAGTATGAATTCTCTTAAATTTTGAACTTGGAAATATATTATGATTTGCCTCAAGTACTGTAAAAATAAATGAAGTTGTACAATGACATTTACAGTATTAATAAAAGGAGTTGGAAAATAATTCACATCCAGTATCATGACCCACTTCCTTTGTTTTAATAGAAACAATATGTGTTTGATATGATTAATTAATAACTAGAAGCATAAGAAAGTTGTGGAAAAACTTTTGTTTTGAAACAACAATTATTTCTGTTCAAAATGTGAATTAGAATTCATTGAAATTTGGTCACTATAGAAAAATGTTTCATAAGAACACAGAAATAATTTAATAAGTTCTATGAAACGTCAATTTGCATGAGATCAGCACCTAGCTTATAAGGGGTGGTAATGGATTGTTGGCTTGATTTTATACCACTTGACATCAGATTACAATACACTGAATAAATGTTAACCTATAATCCCTTTAGTAAAAGCGAACATTGTTTGTCTTCTCTTGTAGAGACCACATTGATTTTCTTTTATTGGATGCTCAACCACTGCACCTTAGATTGATTACTTTGAATTAAATGTGCTGAGAACATTTTTATTATTCTAAAACAGCAATCTAAACATTAAGGAGATGCACTTCCTCTCATCCCCTCTGTACTATAGAATGTATACTCAGCCATATCATTTAGATTTCTTTAGTTTTCCCATTTTGTTTTAGGGCTGCTGTGATGCTGACCCGTACTCTGCCCCTATGACCCTTGGCCCAGACACATCTGACCGTTCAAGGCTCTGGGGGTGGCAAATTAATAGAAGCCCTGCTTGTTAATTGCATAGAAGAAAAGCCAAGGAATTCATCACCTCAGTCATGGCCATTGCTTCCCTTTGACCTCCTTCTCCCACAAGGCTTTTGCTGGTGGTCACATCTGTGGTTTTCCTATAGCCTACATATTTGCCATATAATTATTCAGCATCAAACCTTATTAATCAAATCGATGCTGTGTTTTAAATGGAAATTGCAGGATTAATACAAGCATTCATTTCATCCTGAAAATCTTGATGGCTTTAGCACATGAAATCCAATTGGAATATAAAAGAAGGGATGTAGAGACCTGATTGAATTAGGGAAGGCAAGGTGCACATTAAATTACATATGCCAGCAGGGTTCCATGCTTTTATAGTAAAATACTGCTTTGGAGTCCATAAGTCAGATACTTCTTGGATTTTCTGTTATTCACTAGCACTATAAAAATAAGCAAATACATAAAAGGTTTCTGTATTTGTTAAAGATGTTTTTTAAGATATCCAGTATTTCTTCAATAGAAAAAACAATTTCCTATGTCTGTCATATTAACTATCACAAGAAAACATAGCTAAACCTAAGTAAATTCTCTACCAAATGGTATTAGATGTCTCTTCATGTGATGAGAGAGGATTGTTATGTCTATAAAATCAACTTTTAATGTAACACTTTCTGCAAAATGTCTGAACATAGTAGGTGGTCAATATATGTTGATTGAGTCAATAATGAAAAACCATTTTATCCAGATCCTGGGAAGCTGTTGATGTTTGCTTTACTGTATTTATTAAAGCAAACACTATTATAGATTGAGACTTGGAAACCAGAATCACAGCCAGAACGTTATTGACAAACACCACAAAGATATTAGCAAAGTTCAATAGTTTATTCTTTGGGGTTAACCTTGACCTACTGTAAGATTAACACTAGCACATCAATAACCTAAGGAAACAGGCCAAATTCTTTTAAGGCGTCAATTTGAAAAATTTGTCACATTCCAGAAATTGTACAGAGGTTTATTTAACTCAATTTTTGTTTTCAATCTTTAGGAAGTTGAGACAAGTGTATGTGTTTGTATTAATAACCCTATTAGGAAGACAGAGAAGTGTCACTTTCCCATGACCATTTGAAAGGAATTTAAATATAATGGAAATATCATAATCATAAATAGATAAATAATTACAAAACAGTAAAACAGTTTGGTTAAGAAGATTCAGTAAGAGGAAATTGTCTCATCGTTAGAATACATTCCTTCCAATATTTCTCAGTTTTATGAACTTTTGATACTTTGCCTCATCTACAACAAGTTTAAATTTACTTTTGAGATTGGCTCTATTACTTTTTTCTTATCTGCCTGATTCAACTTAGTTACTTTTAGAGAGCGCAAGTGAGGTTTTTTTGTGCTTGGGTAACTATACAAGAAGAATTCCTTTAAAGGACTCCTGCCTGGAGTAGCTTCTCTTAACCAGCACTGTCATTCTGGAGTAAAAATAGTTCCCAAAATAGGGGTCTCTCCTCCTCCATAAACATATTTAACATTTCTTGATAAATCCCATCTTAGCATAGGAAAACAATTATAAAGAAATCTTTATGGCACATGACTTATTATTTGACAAATCTAGAACAACCTGTTGGAGTATATTTTGCAACAAATTCTTTCATATTGATATATCCCTTGCCAAAGTATATAACTTTAATTTATATAGACTTCATGATTAAGTATAAAAATCATTAGTTGTAAAATAAGCTAATCCGGAGGAGAGTTTTAATAGCAAGTTGATATTCAAATGCTATCAGATGCTGACTGTTAATTAGAAATAAATAGTATCAAAGATACTTCACTGTAATGATCATCATTCACTATTATACATGACCTGTAGTTTGGTCATCTTAGGGTTGGTGCAGTGCTCACAGTTTTTATCAGGTTTCCAATAGGAGCATAAATTAAAGCAAAAATCTTCAACATGAATAAAACTGTTATTCCAGCGTGGTATTTCACCTGATCTTGGCATAACTGTGTGTATGAATAAACATGGGTATGAACTCTGTGTGTTGCTCTTCATTAACAAAGAGCAAGCTCCCCTTGATTTACTAAGAAAACACTATTTGTTCATTTATACATAGTAGTATTACTTTTGTTATTAGGAAAAAAGAGGTCTGCTAAGAATATATTTGATGTGTTAGAAATTTTTTCAAGTTAGGTGGATGCACAAAACTAAACATTGTTCTCTGAGTTTAAGAATAGCGTATCTGGGCCAATCTTTTGAGTCCCTCTGCATACCAGGAAAGTCAGTGATTTGTATATCTTTGAGAATGTACATTCTCTTATCTGGAGCAAGTTAAAATTCATTCTTTCTGTTCCTAGGACAAAAGTAATTATTTGGGGTATCTAAATTTAAAGTACTCGCATGGGACAAATCTAGTTCCTTTAATGAGAGCACATTGTCTAAAGAAAAATAATGTTTGCTTGAATCTGTCATGTACAGATCAGGTGAAAGTGAAGACTGTTAAATACTCACAAGGAAATATCTGTCTTTTGGGTGGAGACAGATGTACAGAAAAGAGGTAGGAAAATTTGGGTGGCAAAAGGTGTGCTACTTTTCCTTCATGAGGATATTCTCTGAACAGTATAATGAGAGATATCATGAAACCACATCACAATATTTTGAACATTTCTTAGAGTTGTACAAAAGTCTAAAATTTCATATTAATAGTCCCTTAGGTTTGGCAAGAAACCTGATAGCACTTAAGCACATTTTGCAATGAATTGGATCACATTGCTCTAAATAAATCAAACTCACCTGTGATTTGCTTTGTTGTTATAATTACTTTCTATCATTTGAGTCATGGAGAATAAATCCTTTATAACAGAGACTATTCTATTTGAAGGAAGAATGTTATTCAGATTCATTTGTGTTATCAATATACCGCACTGAAAAAAGGTGAAAACTCTTTTAACACTGAATCTTTAACACTATATCAAGTTAAATTTAAAAAGTTGCATTTAAAAAAAAGTTCAACTACGTGTATAATCTTTTGACATTCATATAAATAAATAATATATATCTAGAGAGAGGGTTTTAGGAATCTGCACTTATCTCTCTACCCAGCATGTTTTTGCCCCTTGAGTCCAGTTTAAAACCAAAGGATTAAATTATCCAAGTTGTCAAATGATTGATTTTATTTGATGTCATTCTATACGGTTTATTGTCCTGGGATTGTTTAGCAATGATCTAATTTTGATCTTTCTGGAATACAAGTTAAAAAACTGCATTTTCTTCAAAACACGGACACATTTATACATTTTGGCTGAAATATTTCAAAAGTGTTCTTTTGCAATTTGCAATGCACGTTTCAGGATGATGTCTTCCATGACTAAAGAAAAGACATCTCTTTTTACCAGCTGCCTTATAAAGCAAAATGAATCTCTAGCTTGTTAATTATTGACTTGATAAAGAGGTAAATTATCCACATATTGTATTTTTGCTATATATGTATAATATAACAAAATACCTTTAAATAAATAAGTCACAGAATAATCTTTTCTTTCCTTAATAGTAGAGTGCAATGATAATGAAAGGCATGTCCTAAGAACAGTCACACAGATAACAGGCCATAAAACATAGAATGATCCAGTCAAATCATTTTGAAACAAAAAACTGAT